>JAEVFN010000189.1:0-58207 GCA_030449075.1 Murraya paniculata | reverse complement strand
TCAGAAACAAGATACAGCTGATGAGTATACAGCATTTGCTTTGGCTACTACAGACAATGACCCAGACACAAAAGATTTTGGAATCATCAACACTATCTAGCCTCCCTCTCTAACTCTCCAAATCCAAAATACTATCCCATCCATTCCCATCAATATCCTACCTCAAAAGTACGAGCATCTTATCCCTGTCATAGGTTTTGTCGACACAGGTGCTCAAAAGAGTATGGTGCATCTATCCACTCTCCCATCATCTTATTGGGAAAAGCATACATAATTCTTTAAAGCAGCTGACGGTCAAATGTTCCAAACGCATCTAATATCCAAACACCCTCTCGGTATTCAATTGTTCCCCAATTGTGTTATTTGGTCCAAAATTATTGGTTCTGATCTCCCTGATAAAAACCTTCTTATTGAGTTTAATCTTCTAGCAAAAGCTTCCAAACTCCGTATTACTGCCAATGGTATCTTTTTCAAGAACCAATTCAAGCCATACAGATGTTCTCTGTCTGTATACTTTATCTGATTGTTCTCCAACCTATCAAAGTTTTTCTCAACAACTCCTCCGATTTTGTCCAGAATCCCACATGAGTTTCACCATCCTTCTCCTCTTTGGAAAAATGATAAATTCTTTATTAAGTTACCTTTCCAACTTAATGAAGATATCAATCCTACAAAAGCCACTCATCCTGGTATGATACCAACAGACTTTAGTTTGGCCCAACAAGAATGTTCTCAACTGTTACAACAAGGCCTCATGGAACCCACTAATTCTGCATGGGCCTGTTAAGCTTTTTATGTAGAAAAGAGATCTGAACTTGTTCGTGGAAAAAAGAGACTTGTTATTAATTATCAACCTCTCAATTGTTTTCTCAAGATGACAAGTTTCCACTTCCAAGAATCTAGTCCCTCTTCATTCATCTCCAAGATGCAAAGTATTCTCTAAATTCGATCTTAAGTAGGATTTTGGCAGTTAGGAATTAAGCCTAACGATAGGCACAAAACTACTTTATG
This sequence comes from Murraya paniculata, assembly GCA_030449075.1. Classification (NCBI taxonomy): domain Eukaryota; kingdom Viridiplantae; phylum Streptophyta; class Magnoliopsida; order Sapindales; family Rutaceae; genus Murraya; species Murraya paniculata. Next base: position 57,196 of record JAEVFN010000189.1, on the reverse strand, counting down.
TATTCCTAAAGCCCACTACCAATGGAAAGTTATGCCTTTCGGTCTTAAAGTGGCCCCCTCACTTTTTCAAAAAGCAATGACAAAAATTTTTGAACCCATCCTAAACCATTCCCTTATCTATATTGATGATATCCTTCTTTTTTCTAAAGACCATCTGTCCCACCAAAAACTTTTGAGTCACTTCATAGAAATAATTGATTCTCATGGAATTATGTTGTCGAAGAAAAAGGACATCCTAGGCCAAACTTCAGTCAACTTTCTTCGTATGATTATTGAAGATGGTCACTACCATCCAAGTCCACACATTGCCCAAGAGCTTTTACATTTTCCAAATCACGGAGCTCAACACGAAACAAATCAACAGTCCTTGGTCTCATCAATTATCTACGCGACTTTATGCCAACTTCCAGGATGTTAAAAAAGAATGCTCAACCTTTTGGTCCAGCACAATCTATTGCACTTCAGCAACTCAGACAAATTGCTCAGATCCTTCCGCTCTGAAAATTCCCTCTACAGGGCAACGCATTCTTTAGACCGATGCAAGTGATGAATTTTAGGCTGCCATTCTCCTTGAATCTTTGGATGGCAAGGAATATTTTTGTGCTCATGCCAGTGGATAGTTCAAGGACTCAGAAAAACACTATCATGTCATCTACAAGAAAATCTTAGCGGTAAAGTATAGAATCAAAAAAATTTGAATTTCATATAATTGGTCGCCACTTTCTTGTCAGACTGACAATTCTTCTTTCCCAAAAATCCTTGACTTAAAAAACAAAGCCTTTCCTGACAAACAGCTCCTTCATCTAAAGACATAGTTTGCCCAATATAACTTCTCTGTGAAGCATATAAAAGGAGATCATAATCTCATCCCAGACTTACTCACCAGACACAAACTTTCCATCTCATATCCTCTCAAAAAATCCTACCCATCATAGCAACCTCTCTGCTAGATCATGCTCTTAACCTCTTAATCTCACCTTCACCAGTTCTTGATCAAATCCAAGACTTTGCCAAAAAATTATCTTCCGATATCTTTTCTAGGTCCGACAAAATAGTCCAGACAGTTTCCTCACTTTTCTCCCTTAGTGCTTATTTCTTACAGGTCTTTCACTCCATCCAGAAAAAGGTATCACTGAGGATGAACTACGGTACATATGGTGCCTCACAGTCCTATATGCTACAACACTGATCTTCCCAGTCAATCACAAACACGCAATATACTCAACACGATCATACCACTAAACCTTACTTTCAATGCCTGAAATGCCACTTATCTATTATGGACTGTTCTAGAATGGTTTCACCTATTCCCTGGTGGAGAAAAGAACTTACCTGCATCAGTCAACAATCATCACCTTCATCTCCTACTCCAGCAGAAGCTCACCATTACACCTCCATGTTCATCATCCATCATCCTTATTTCCAGTACTCAGTCACTAAACTATTTTGGACACATTACCAATTGTACGAATGGAAGACATTCCCAAGTAATCCTATCATAATTCAAGGTCTTCACACTTTTCTCTGTGATCTTAACCATTTCCAGCCTATAGTTGCAGCCATCCATCACACTTCTTTCGAACCTCAACATGAAGTTTTACTCTTACCTACACCTGGCACATCCAACTCCCCACCAGCTAAAGGAATTGTCATCAAGGAAGAACGACCAGATTACACTGATTTCCTATTCCAGGATTCTCAAGATCCTTGGGAAGACTTTATGTCGCTTCTCTCTCCTCCAGAACAACAGGATACCAGTGCTTCTAGTTCTAAGGCCTTAGAAATGCCACGACCCATGGACACATCACCCCAAATTCATCCTCCTCATCTCAATGATAGGTCACTTGACAGGCGACCGGTGTTTCTTTTTGATGAGGTTGACAGTGATGTGGACAACTTGTCCCCCTCTCACAGCTCGTTTTAAAGCCTCTTTTGGCACGTGAATCATTTAAGCTTGTAATAATAATTGCTTGTCCTTTGCTTTTGCTTTGTCTTTTACTTTTGCTTTATCTTGTGCCTGCTTTTGCTTTAGTTTGTCGGTGTTTTGGAGCTATCTCCTCTTCTCATCTCTATATAAGAGATGCTGCTATCCTTGTAAGTTTCAAGTTAAGTTGAAATAAAAATCTTTCTATTTTAAGAATATGGCTTTCTAAGTTCTTATTTTCTAATGACCCTTGTTTGAATAAAGAAATCCAAGTTCATCTTCACCTATACAATGATTATGCTCTGCACTGGCCTTCAGAAAGTTGTTTATATCTAACCTTCTCTAGTGTTCATACCTGTTTTCTGAAGTCGCCGTTTGTGCCCTGGAAGGCTGGTTTGGTGAAAAAATAGAAATTGGTATGACATGACAGTGGTATCATGGCCTTAACTTCAAACACTGAATCTTCATCAGTTCCAGTTACTCCTGTCACACTCTCTTCTACTCTTTCTCTTCCCCTATCTTGCTCTAAACGAATAGCTTCTACCATTGAAAATCTAGTTGAATACTCATATATCCCTGAGCCTGCTCAAGTTCACGAGTCTTCTATGCCTCTCCTCAATCCTTATCACTTATACAAACGAAACACCTCTGTTGTGTGTAGTATTAAAAACCCTCATTTCAACAAAACGACCTACTCTAAAAGAATATATTCAATCTTCTCGTCTCGACCAGTGTGCTCTTCAGTCTACCCAAGCTCCACGTTACACCATCAGCTAGTGTATCATCTACAGAATTATGCGTTAGATCTTCCAACCCCATATACCTCCACAAATACCCTTATGATTCTGGCAGATACTGAAACCACCCCTAGCATCGTTCAAATCCCCAAGCAAATTCCAAAGGCTGAACTTCTTAAATTAATGCCTTTAGAATGGCTAACCAACTATGAACACTTTCACCAAAATTCCCCATTCAGACGTCGAATGATATGTTTGAACGATGTCTAAATGGCTCTGTTCGAATGACTTTTCAACCACCTCAGACCAACCAAGACCAAACCCTACCTAGATTGTCCTTTTCCCATTCTACTATGATCCAAGCCATCTCCACAGCTCAAGAGGACATCCCTATTTTGACTTTTTCTTCTGATGGATATCTTGCAGAGCTGAATGGACATTTTCTTTGGGATACTCCTGATGCCTATATGTGTGACCTAGGTTGTCCTTGTCTTGATGATCTCGATTTAAATGATGACTGTCTGACTCGCTGAAGGAGGAGAAAAAAGAAAATTATTTTTCCGCAAACCCCTTGCCACAACTTCTCTCCACAACCCCCAGATGATCCCAATTCATGCTGCCCTCTGCCAATCTACAACAAAGCCTTGAAAATTCTGAGACAGGAACAAAAAAGAGTTCCTTAGACTTGTAGATCACAAGCCTCATCTACTTTACCTACCTCTTCCACCATTTCTCCTTGCTTCATGTTCTCTGCAACCATTGCAATTAATTCACTCTGATGTTTGTGGTCCAATGAATGTAAGTCTAAACATGGAGCTTCATATTTTTATCACAATTACTGATGATTATTCACATTTAGGTCATGTTCACTTGATCTCTCATAAATCAGAAGCAGTAGATTACTTTAGATTATATCTAAACATGGTAGAGAATCAACTAGATGTGAATACCTTTCAGAACAGTTCAAAGACAGCTGACTATTTCTAGAACTCTGCAACAAAAATGGTGTAGCGGAAAGAAGGATAGAACTTTGTTGGACAGTTTCTTTGGCTTCTCCCATCATTCAGAAGCTTTTAAACAAGCTGAAGCTAAACAACGAGAATTTCAGAAGCCAGCACCTTCAAAGCCAAGAAGGTCATCCCCACCTTCTTCCTCTAGGCCTGTACCTTCTCGAAGATCTAGTCCACCTAAACCAACTCCTCCGGCTGAACCACCTCAGCCTCAACCACCAATACAAAGTCCTCCTGAGTCCCCTCAGTATACTCCTGTCCAAACAAAAGACAAAGCTCCTATGCACCAATACTCTCAGCAGATTGTTTCTTCTCCAGAACAATCAGAACCAGAATCAGAATCAAGCTCAGAACCTTCTGAACCAGCATCTTATGAATCAGTTTCATCAGATTCTCAGTCTGTTGAATCTATCCCTACTTCATCAGATTCTGAAGCAAATTATGCTGATGTGTCAAAACTTCTCATGGTCCAACCTTCTACTGGATCAAATGAGCCTCAAACCACTGAAGTCCCTGAAACTCCTCCACCACCAGAAGAAGAAACTGATGCTCGTAACCAGTTTGCTCAACCAGCACAATCAAGCCAACAAAGTCAACCAAAACCATCATCTAAACCTTCCAATGGTCCATGGTTTACTCTTGATGACATTCCTCGGAAACACTGGTATAATCGTTTTCAGGAAATGTGTGCTTGGATTGATATCCAGATGTTAAGATCCGGTGCAAATAGTCAAAATGTTCTCAAAGAATTTTGTTCGAGATTCACAAGACAACTCCGAGATTGGTATGATAGCCTTGGCACCTACAGACAGCTCCAGTTCTGCCAACTTCCTATTGCTCATGCCATTTCCTATCTCTATGAACAATTTCTTGGAGAACCAGGCACCACCACAGAACTTGCTAGACGTGAGTGCCACCAGATGAAATGTTGTTCCTTGCTGATGAAAGACTTGGAATTTCATTAGAAGCGTATGTCATAGCTCTACTACAAACTTGGTGCATACAATGATCCGTCCTTAAGACATGTCTTTGTCGCCTCCTTGCCTAAAGAGTTACAACCAGAGCTCCAGCGACAAGTTAATGCTCATAAACTCGACATTGGACAACTTCCTCTTGGTAAGCTCTATCAATTTGCAGTTGCTTGCCTTGATAAAATGTGTGACCAAAAAGAGTTCTTCTCAGAGCTGATCAAGAGAAAAGAACCTTTCAAATCTGCCTGCAAAAAACCCTACCTTGCCATTAAATGTCCATCTGACAAAACTTGTGAGTGTAAGCCCAAGAAAAAGGCCCATTTTTCCAAACACTTCCACAAGTCCAAACACATGAACTCCAAAAAATCCAAAGGCCCATACAGATATTTCAGAAAAAAGGTTAAGAGCAGATGTTAGTACATAAAAGTTAAGAGCAGCAGATGTTATATCTGCAATAAAAAAGGCCACTTCGCTAAAAACTGTCCCAATAAGCCGACCCAATCAGCCCGACTTATCAAGCATCTCTCCAATGCTGACATGCTCTCTGACACTGAAGATATTGAATCTTGTTTCTCTGAACAAGATACATATGATGAGTATACAGTCTTTGCTCTCAAAGCTGATCCTTCCAGCAGCAGTGATGAAGAAGATGATTGCCCCTCTGTTCCTGTGTACCAGGTAAAACAATCTCTTCCTCCTAAACCTCCTCCTACTCCTTCTGTCAAGATCAAAGTCCTGCCTTCCAAGTTCTCTACTCCTATCTCTATCATTGGTTTTATTGACACAGGTTCACAACGAACCATGTTAAATCCTTGCATTCTTCCTGCCCAATATTGGGAAAACCATACAGAATATTATAGAGCCGCAAATGGTGAACTTTTCCAGTCCTATTTGATTTCCAAAAAACCCATAGGTATCCAATTCTTTCTAAATTGTACTATCTGGGTAAGAGTCATAGGCTCCGATCTTCCTGATAAAGATCTTCTCATTGGTTTTGAGCTCCTTCAGTTAGTCAAACGTCTCCAAATTATAGTTACTGGTATTCGGTACAAACAAATGTTCCAACCGTATACTAGCATTCTTAAGATGTTTGCTCTCACTGAGACTCCTCCATCTTATCAACCCATTTGTGACAAACTTCTTCCTCTCTGAGTTATGAAATCAAATCTCCTAATATCCTAGTGGGGAGATGCTTTATTAACTGCTGCCTATATACTTAATCTGAGTTATGAACGGGTAACCTGACCTATCTCATTTGCAGCCATGGGGATCTGGGGCTTATGTTTATAATCCCACTCATAAGTTTGGAAAATTAGGAGCTATGAGTAAAAACTATATCTTTATTAGATACTGAGAACACTCTAAAGGATATGTGTTCATTGGAGCACATGTAAGTTGTACTGTGACTGAACTAGATTCACGAGATGCCAATTTTAGAAAATGAATTTCCTAGCATTGGAGAAGTTGATAAGGATAGTGTTGATACTAGTACGGGTCCTTCACCAGACATTTCAATTCCAATTGGGGAATCAACTCGGAAGTGTAGTCATAGGCCTATTCCTTGTCGTCGCTTTGAGATTGCAGGAGAAACTTTTATGATTACTTCACACAATGGTGAGGACCCAAATATTTTTAATGGGGCTCTCACATCATCTACTAGGGATTTGTGGATGAAAGCAATGGAAGAAGAGATAGAGTCTATCTCGGACTTGGTTCCTCAGATAAAGCATAAGGCGGATGGGATAATAGAGAGATATAGGCATAGAATATGAAGAGACCTTTTCTCCTATAGTAAGGTTTGCTTTTATGCAATTGATCTTGGCTATCATTGCACATCTAAACCTTGAATTACATCAGATGTAATTCTCTAGACAATCTATGGCCTTAAACAATCCTCTAGACAATAGAATCTTAAATTCCATCAAGCTGTAATCTTTTATGGCTTCAGGATGGTTGAGGAAGACTATTATGTGTACATTAAAAGGTCTGAAGATGATTTTGCGGTATTGTCTTTATATGTGGACAATACACTGTTGGCTGCGAACAGTAAAGAGTTTGTAAAAACTATTAAAGATTGGCTATACTCAAATTTTGACATATAAGTGAAGCAACTTACATCTTAGGAGTCAAGATTTTAAGGATACCCCAATAGCCAAAGGACAATCTCTTAGTCTCGATATGTGTTCCAAGACTCCTCAATAAAAAGAAAATATGGCTAGAGTTCCTTACGCAAATGTCATTAGAAGCCTCATGTATGCCATGATGTGTACGAGGCCGAATTAGGACTAGTAGGTAGATATTAGTCTAATCCAGGGCAGATGCATTGGAGTGCTGTCAAGAGGATTTTAACATATCTCAAAGGCACTGCAAATTATTCTTTATGCTACCAAGGAGGTGGTTTGCAACTTGTTGGATATTCAGAAGTTGACTGGGGGGCAATTTGGATGAGCGCAAATTGACCTCAGGATAAATAGAGGAGTAATTACATGGAGTAGCAAGAAGCAAACATGCACGGCTTTATCGACAATGGAAGCTAAGTATATTGCATGTTCTACAGCAGTGCAAAGAAGCTTTGTGGCTTAAGAGATTTAAGAAGGACTTAAAGATTCTAGTCCAATAACTGTTTACTGTGACAGTCAAGCTATTATCTCTTTCTCTAAAGATGCCAAATACCACAGCAAGTCAAAACACATTAAGAATAAACATAATTTCATAAGAGACATATTGGCAAAAAAGGAAGTAGCCGTACAATATATATCTACGCATAGCATGATAGTTGATCCTCTCATACTAAATCATTAAAGCTGCGTAGATTGTAATTTTACATTAATTGAGATGTATTTGTTTGTTGCGTACATCTTTGTTACATAAATTTTTCAAAGTTCTCTTACGCGGAGTACGTGGCATTGTTACACCAGAGCAATGCTACACAAAGTAGCCTTTGGACCAATAGCCCGCATGCTCGGGTTTCCAGCCGATATACTACCGATCACTGAAATAGCTTCCTGTCATTACGTAAGAATAATACTTCAACACTTACCACCCAAAACACAAGCCTTCCATGGCTACTCAACAGGGTGAACTGTGTCTGATACTCTACTCATATAATGAAATTTAGCTGGACTGGATCGATATCTGAAAACTTTTTGATGCACAGGATCTTCATAAGAGGCAAGTGCAGAGCATACTCGCTTAAAGATAAGAATGAACTGATTTCCCTTAAAATAGGATAAAGAAAGAAAGAAGAGTTTGGCAAACCATATTTGTATTTCACAAGAGAGATTACAAGTTGAACTCCGTCTGCCTTGGAAGGGAGAAATGAGATCCCTTATATAGGCGAGGAGAGCTAAGGATAAATTTGGGACAGGACCCCCAAAGGAATCTGCTTTACAAAAGCTAAAGCATAAAGTAAAAGTTACAACCGACAAGATAAGGAAAGATATGGGAATCTTCATTTTACAAAAGATAAAGCAAAAGTAAAAGCAAACTACTCGAGTACCATTAGCTATCACTTATTACAAACTTTAATAATTATAAATGACAGAAAATGGGACAGGACCCCAATCTGGATAAGGAAGACAACTAGAACTTAGTCGGATGAGATGTCAACATTGTCATCATTGCGAGGACCAAGAAGATCACGATCATGACGTGTATCTGGGAAGAGATAACGATGACGCTTGGCAACTTCAGAGGGTACTGGTAGTCGTTGTTGAGTACTCATGTCATTCTTTGAAGTGGATGGCAGGCATTGATCCACGATGAGTTGTGAGTTGGAAGGCAGATATTGCATGGTGCAAGACTGCTGGTCGGTAGTCTTAGAAGTACTGCTAAGACTGGGTTGTGGAAGGAGAGAGAGAAAATCTTCCCAAGGATCTTGAGAATCCTGGAAGAGAACATCAGTATAATCTGGTCGTTCTTCTTTAATGACGAGGCCTGAGCTGGTTTGGGCTTGTGGTTTGTGGGTCTCATTAGAGTAAGCAAAAGGAAATACATGGATGAGTTCATGACGAGGACCAATGGAGGTGTGTTGGATGTCGTATTGGTCAGGTTCTATGTGGTTCAGGGTTTGGAGGAATTGTTTAAGCGATCCTGAGACCTGTGGGTCTGAGTGAATAAGGTAAGGATGGGCAAAGGTTCGCCACTCATAAGCCTGGTCTTGTGTCCAGAACATTTTTGTTTCTGGATGTTGGAAATATGGACGATGGACTATGAAAGTAGAAGTATGGAGGTTGGCTTCTTGAGATGGAATGTTGTCAAGGTTTTGTCGTTGACTTATTTTAGTGAGTTGTTTTCTCCACCAAGGGATAGGAGAAAACCATTCAAATAGAGTCCAAAGCAGGGATGGTGCATCTGACAGGAAAGACAAGTTTGGTAGCATATAGGAGAGTAAGACACCAGAAATACCAGAGTTGGTTTTCTGTGATTGGTTTGAAAGGATCAAGAGTAAGACCTAAAAGAAACATTTTTTCGGGATGGAAACTAGGGAGAAGATCAGTTGATTCTCGAGAGATATTTAAAAAATACCTAAAGAGAAAACGTTTAGCATAATCCTGGATTTGGTGAGGAGATGAGAACGTAACATGAACAGGAAAAGATCTTTTACTAAGGGCTTGGTTTGGGAGATTGTTCAACATTGCTACGAGAGGGATGGTAGCTATAGAGGTTATAAGAACTGGAGATGGATCAGGAGGTTTTCTTACAGGTCGAGAGAGAAGATCAGGGATGAGGTTTTTATTACCTTTGATGTGTTCAACTGTGAATTCATATCTCGAAAACCACTCTTTTAAACGCAGCACTTGTTTGTTTGGTAGCTGCTTGTTCTTGAAGTGGAGAATCTTTGGGAAAGCACAATTATCGAGTCTGACTGTAAAAGCATGCCCGATGAGATGGAATTCAAACTTCTGGATCCCATACTTGACAGCGAGGGCTTCTTTGTATACAGTGTGGTAGTGCTTTTCTGATGGCTTGAATTGTCCGCTTGTGTGGGCACAGTATTCTTCTCTTCCATTGATGCTTTCGAGGAGGACTGCTCCCCAATAGCCATCGCTTGTGTCTGTCTGAAGAATTCGGTGGCCGTCAGAAGGGATTCTGAGTGGAACTGGCTTTGGGCAAAGCTGCTATAGTTGGTGGACAGCTGTGGTCTGGAGAGGACCCCAAGGAGGGGCTGCTTTTTTTAGCATGGCAGACAACTGACTGGTATACTGAATTACTTTTGGGAAAAAATCTCGAAGATAATTAACAATCCCGAGGAATTGTTGAATTTGGTGCTTTGTGAGATTTTCATTAGGAAAATGAAGTAATTCCTGAGCAATATGAGGACCTAGAGTGTATTTACCATTTTCTATTATCAATCCTAAGAATTCAATAGAAGATTGGCCGAGGACACTTTTCTTGGATGAAATCATAATACCATAGGATTTAACAAGGCTGAAGAATTGGTCAAGGAGTTTCTGGTGAGATACATGATCAGGAGAGAAGAGGAGGATATCATCGATGTAGATGAGAGCCTAAGACAAGATGGGCTCGAAGATACGAGTCATGGCCCGTTGGAAAATTGAAGGTGCGGTTTTAAGGCCGAAAGGCATAACAGTCCACTGATAGTGGGCATTAGGTATACAGAATGCGGTTTTGGGCCGTTCAGATGGATCTATACCCAATTGCCAAAAACCTGACTTGAGGTCAAATTTGGAAAAGACAGTGGCATTGTTAAGATGGATAAAAAGGGAATTGATTTTGGGCAAAGGAAATTTGTCGTCTTTTAGGAAACAGTTTAAGGGCTGGTAATCTATGACAAGACGTTTCTTTCCCCTTTTGATCTCAGATCGTTTTTCTACATAGAAAGCTTGACAAGCCCATTCAGATTGGGCTGGTTCAATGAGCCTTGGGCTAAGAGTTCTGAGCACTCAGCTTGGGCTAATTTAAAATCTGATGGAGTCATTCCTGGGTGTGTGGCCTTGGTAGGGTTAATGTCTTCATTAAGTTTGAAAGGTAACTTAACAAAGAAATCACGGTTTTTCCACAGAGGAGCTGGAAGAAGTTTATGACTGAAAGGTTGATAAGATGGTGAAGCATCAGTGAGAGCAAACATCTTAAGAATTCTAGTATAAGGTTGGAACATCTGTTTGTGCCTAATACCAGAGACTGAGATTTGAAGATGTTTGGCTTGCTGGAAGATATCAAAACCTATGAGAAGATCTTTATCAGGAAGATCAGAACCTACGATTTTTACCCATATAGTACAGTTTGGAAAGAATTGGATACCTACGGTTTTTTGGAAATCAAATGGGATTGAAACAATTCACCATTTGCGGCTCTGTAGTGTTCTGTATGGTTTTCCCAATAATGGCTAGGAAGAATGGAAGGATTCATCATGCTTTTTTGTGAACCAGTATCAATGAATCCTATGGTGTGGAGTATTTAGTCGGGAGGACATGGATTTTGACTGAAGGAGTAGGAGGAAGAAGAGATGGAGATGAAGGACTTACTTGGTAGACTGGAACAAGAGGAATGTCGTCACTTCCATCATCATCACTTGAAGGATCATCTTAGAGAGTAAAGATAGTATGCTCATCATATGCTTTTTGTTCAGAGAAACAAGATTCAATGTCATCATGATCTGAGAGCATGTCTGAGTTGGAGGGATGTTGGATCAGTCGAACAGCTTGGGCCGGTTTGTTTGGACAACTTTTGGCAAAATGGCCTTTCTTTTTGCAAATATAGCATCGACTGCCTTTGACTTTTTGGTACTGGCTGGGATCCTTTTTTCGGAAATAACGATATGGGCCGTTAAACCGTTTTTTCAGACCGGTGTTTCTTTTTATGAAATTGTTTGGAGAAATGGGCTTTTTTCTTAGGCTTATAGTCACAAGTTTTGTCTAAGGAACATTTGATGGCTAGATAGTTTTTGCAGGCTAACTTGAATGGTTCTTTGTGTTTGATCAGGTCAGAGAAGAAATCTTTTTGTTCATAAAGTTTTTCAAGGCAAGCAGTTGCAAACTGATAAATCTTACCAAGAGGTAGTTGGCCGACATCAAGCTTGTGCACATTGAACTGCCATTGTAGTTCTGGCTGTAGTGCCTTAGGCAAAGAGGCTACGAATACATGCTGTATAGACGGGTCATTGTATCCGCCAAGTCTGTAGTACAGTTGAGACATACGCTTGTAAAGGAACTCTAAGTCTTTTGATAACAAAGAGCAACATTTCATCTGGTGGTATTCTCGTCTAGCAAGTTCTGCAGCAGTAACAGGTTCTCCAAGGAATTGCTTGTAGAGATGTGCAGTGGCATGAGTAATACGGAGTTGACAGAACTGGAGTTGGCGATAAGTACCAAGACTATCATACCAATCTCGTAATGAACCTGTGAATCTGGAACAAAATTCCCTGAGTGTGTTCTGACTTGTTGCACCGGTCCGCAACATCTGAACATCTATCTAGGCACAGAATTCCTAGAATCGATTATACCATAACTTTCTGGGAATATCATCAAGGGTGAACCAAGGACCATTAGATGATTTTGGACTTGGATCTGGTTGACTTGGTTGAGCAGGAGAAGCAAATTGATTGTCATGAGTAGTTTCTGCTTCTGTTTGTTCAGGAGGAGGAGAAGAAGTACCTTCTTCTGGAGGATCATTGGAACCTGTGGAAGGTTGAACCATGAGTAATCTAGAAACATCAACATAATTGGCTTCTGAATCTGAGGAGGAAATAGTTCCGATAGATTGAGAATCTGTGGAGGCTGATTCATAGCTTCTTATTGATTTCCCGATAAGAAAGATAAAGAAAGAGCTTCACAACCATGGCATCCAGTTCGAACTCAAGTGAGATTTCTCCTGTTACTCTGTCCTCAACCCTATCTCTTCCTAAATCTTGTACAAAACACTCTACTTCTAAAATAGAAAACCTTGTTGAATATTCTTATATTCCCGATTCTGCACAGATCTCTGAATCTTCTATGCCTCTCATCTCTCCCTATCAACTGTATAAAAGAAATACTTCTCTTACCCGTAGTATCCGTATCTTAATCTCTACCCGTAGACCTACTCTTAAAGAATACGTACAGTCTTCCAAACTTGACCAGTGTGCTATACAGGCTACCCAAGCTAAACAATATGTCACCCTTGAGATTCCACCGGAACTAATCACCCAGTGGAAGCGTGAAGGCTACACTCATCTCCATCTTGGAGGTGTACGCCTAATTCTTACCCTTCATGGTAGAAAAGGTCTTCCACTCACAGCCAGAATAGCTTTGCTTGACACCCGCTTTAAGGAGTACCAACATGCAGTCATTGGTACTATCCTTACAACCTTACATGCTGGCAGTGTCTTACTTACCTTTTATCCAAACTTCAACCTTTCTCTCCAAGACCCAAATCTTTCTACTACCTTCAAAGTCCAGATTCAGCTCCAAGGAGCAGAACAAATTGTTACCTCTAAAATAGCCACACTCCATCATCAGTTAGTGTATCGGTTACAGAACCATGCACTTGATCCTTCTACACCTCACACCACCACTGATACCCTCATGATTCTAGCCGGCATAGAAACTATATGCCTCTTGAGTGGTTATCCAACTATGAAATATTCCATCAAAACTCTCAGCCACTACAGACCTCAGAAACCTCTTTTGAAAAAAGAACAAATGGCACGGTAAAAATGACTTTTCAGTCTCCTATCGAACCGCTCAGTAAAACACCTTCTTTCTCCTATACTGCTATGATCACAGCAGTTGACCATCCTCAGGAAAATGTCCCTATTCATCATTTCTATCCAGATGGCTATCCAGTCTATGTTGACAAGATAGACGGCCACTTCATATGGGATGTTCCAGGCTCAGGCATGTGTGATCCGGGCTGCACTTGCCTCCATGATTATGATACCTCTGATGAGGATGAAGATGAACCCAGAAGGAGCAAAAAGAAGGTGATCCACCCTATTCCTTGTCGATCTCCTTCACCACCTCCTCTAGAGCCTCCTAAACCTGCACCTCCTCTGATCATCCGATCTAATCCTGCTTATAAGCCTTGCAGATCTGAGCTTCCTCCTCTCCTGCCTACACCACCAGTAGCAAACTGCTACATGTTTTCCACCTTCTCCAGTACATACAATGAATCCTTCCCATCTCTTGAAAAAAGTACCGACTCCAGAGCCAAAGTGGTATCTCAACCTTTTGTCTCTTCACCAGTCACTTCTACTGGCCAACATGAAGAGCCAAAACCTTTTGAATCAGTCCTTAACTGGCAATCCCAGAATGCTACCGCTCAGAATGCAGTCCTCAAATGCCTTGATTCCAAGCTTGATCATGTCTCCAACCAGGTGCACCATAATCCATGATCTCAAGGTTAGGATTTCCCAACTTGATACTGATTTGCATGCAATGATAAGAAATCGGTATTGGGGTCCTGAGTTTAATAAAAAAGAAGCTGAAATCAGAAAGCTAAAAGCTGAGCTAGCCAGAATTGATGCTGACAAGCAACACCAACAATCGTTGTTTTCCAGATCTCCTCCTTTGCCTATGCCAACAGCCTCATTTAGCTCATACCGACCTTTCTACACACCACCAGCACCTCAGCCATTCAATTATGATAGTTTCTTTGGTTTCTCCCACCATACAGAAGCCTACAAACAAGCTGAAGCTAAGCAACAAGAATTCAGAAAGCCTGCTCCACCTAAACAGAGAAGGTCATCCCCACCTTCTTCATCTAGGCCTACACCAGCTCAAAGGTCTAGTCCTCCAAAACCAACTCCTCCAGCTGAACCACCTCAACCTCAGCCACCAGTACAAAGTCCTCCTCCATCTCCTCAGTACACTCCTTTACAAACCAAGGACAAAGCTCCTATGCACCAGTATTCCCAACATGTTGTTTCTTCTCCTGAACCATCAGAACCAGAATCAGAACCCAGTTCAGATCCATCTGAACCAGCATCTTTTGAATCCATATCCTCAGAATCTCAGTCAATCTCCTCCTCAGATTCTAAAGCCAACTATGCCGATGTGTCCAGCCTTCCACAGGATCCAATGAGCCACAGTCTACTGAAGTCCCTGAAACATAACCTCTTCACCACCTCCAGAAGAAACAGAAACCAACAACAATCAATTTGCTTCACCTGCTCAACCAAGTCAACAACCAGAATCAACACCAAAGCCTGCCAATGGCCCATGGTTCACATTTGATGATATTCCCAGGAAACATCGGTATACCCGTTTCCAGGAATTTTGTGCTTGGATTGATGTTCAAATGTTGCGAACCGGAGCAACCAACCAAAACACTCTCAAAGAATTCTGTTCAAGATTCACAGGTTCACTCAGAGACTGGTACGATAGTCTTGGAACTTATCGCCAACTCCAGTTTTGCCAACTTCCTATTGCTCATGCCATTTCTCATCTCTATGACCAATTCCTCGGAGAACCAGGCACCACAACAAAGCTCCAGACGTGAGTACCACCAGATGAAATGTTGCTCTTTGTTGATGAAAGACTTAGAGTTTCATTACAAGCGTATGTCACAAACTTGGCGGATACAATGACCCGTCTCTACGACATGTATTAGTAGCTTCTTTGCCAAAAGAATTACAGCCAGAACTTCAACGACAGCTCAATGTCAATAGGCTTGACATCAGCCAACTTCCTCTTGGTAAGATCTATCAATTTGTAGTTGCTTGCCTTGAAAAGATGTGTGAACAGAAAGAATTCTTCTCTAAACTCATCAAAAGAAAAGAACCCTTCAAGTCCGCCTGCAAAAAGCCCTATCTTGCCATCAAATGCCCATCTGACAAAACTTGTGAGTGTAAGCCCAAAAAGAAAGCCCATTTCTCTAAACACTTCCACAAGTCCAAATACCGTCACTCCAAAAAATCCAAAGGCCCATATCGCTACTTCAGAAAAAAGGATCCAAGTCAATATAAAAAAGTCAAGAGCAGTAAATGCTACATCTGCAAAAAGAAAGGCCACTTTGCCAAGAATTGTCTAAATAAGCCAGCCCAAGCAGTCCGTCTCATTAAGCATTTGTCTAACTCTGAAATGCTCTCTAACAACGACGATATTGAGTCTTGCTTCTCTGAACAAGACACATATGACGAGCATACAGCGTTTGCGCTCCAAGTTGATCCTTCCAGTAGCAGTGATGATGAAGACACTCCTCCTGTTCCTGTCTACCAGGTAAATTAGTCTCCTCCTTCATCACCCCTTCCTACTCCATCTCTGAAACTCTAGATTTTTCTGTCTAAGTATTCCACTCCTATTCCCGTCATTGGTTTCATAGATACAGGTTCCCAAAAGAGTATGATTAATCCTTCCATCCTTCCTGCTCATTATTGGAAAAAACATATCGAACACTACAGAGCCGCAAATGGTGAACTGTTCCAGTCCCATTTGATTTCTAAAAAACCTATAGGTATCCAATTCTTTCCAAATTGCACTGTATGGGTAAAAGTCGTAGGTTCTAATCTTCCTGATAAAGATCTTCTCATTGGGTTTGATATTCTTCAGTTAGCCAAACGTCTCCAAATCACAGTCACTGGTATTCAACATAAACAAATGTTCCAGCCCTATACTAGAGTTCTTAAGACGTTTGCTCTCACTGATGTTCCTTCATCTTATCAACCCATCTGTGATAAACTTCTTCCTTTCTATCTTGAGAATCACAGCCAATTCTCTCATCCATCACCTCTGTGGAAAAATCATGATTTCTTTGTTAAGCTACCTTTCAAGCTTAATGAAGACATTAACCCTACCAAAGCTACCCATCCGGGTATGACACCATCAGACCTAAAGTTAGCCCAATCTGAGTCCGCAGAACTCCTAGCCCAAGGCCTCATAGAACCAGCCCAATCTGAATGGGCTTGCCAAGCCTTTTATGTGGAAAAAATGTCAGAAATTAAACGAGGAAAGAAACGTCTTGTCATAGACTATCAGCCCTTAAACTATTTCCTAAAAGATGACAAGTTTCCTCTTCCAAAAATCAATTCCCTTTTTGTCCATTTGAATAATGCCAAAGTGTTTTCCAAATTTGACTTAAAGTCTGGATTTTGGCAATTGGGTATTGACCCAACTAAAAGGCCCAAAACTGCTTTCTGTATTCTAAATGCCCACTATCAGTGGAACGCAATGCCATTCGGCCTTAAAACTACACCTTCCATTTTCCAATAGGCCATGACTCGTATCTTTGAGCCCATCCTGTCTCAGGCTCTCATCTACATTGATCATGAGTCTCATCAAGCCCTTCTTGATCAGTTCTTTAACCTTGTCGAAGCCCACGATATTATGATCTCTTCTAAGAAAAGTGTCATTGGTAAAACTTTCATTGAGTTCTTAGGAATGATCATAGAAAATGGTCAATATCGTCCAGGTCCTCACATAGCTTAGGAATTAATCCATTTCCCTTATACAAATCTCACCAAGCACCAGATACAACAATTCCTCGGGATTGTAAATTATCTTCGAGATTTTTTTCCCTAAAGTGATACAACACACTAGCCACCTGTCTGCCATGTTAAAAAAGACAGCCCCACCAAGGGGTCCTCTCCACACAATAGCTATCCAAGAACTAAAGCAGCTTTGCCAAAAGCCGATTCCTCTCCGTATCCCATCTGTCGGCCATCGAATCCTTCAGACCGACGCAAGTGATGATTATTGGGGAGCCGTGCTTCTCGAAAGCATCGATGGAAAGCATCGATGAAACAGAAAGCTACTGTGCTCATGCTAGTGGACAATTCAAACCATTAGAAAAGCACTATCACACAGTGTACAAAGAAGCTTTAGCCGTGAAATATGGAATCCAAAAGTTCGAGTTCCACCTCATCGGCCATACTTTTACAGTCAGACTTGATAATTGTGCTTTTCCAAAGATTCTCCACTTCAGGAACAAGCAGCTACCAGACAAACAAGTGTTGCGTTTAAAAGAATGATTTTCCAGGTATGAATTCACAGTCCAACATATCAAGGGAAACAAGAACTTAATCCCTGATTTCCTCTCTCGTCCTGCAAAGAAACCTCTTGATCCTTTGCCAATACTCATAACCTCACTCTCTTCCATCCCATTAATCGCAATGGTAAACAACCTTCCAAACCAAGCTCTTACGAAAAGGTCCTTTCCAGATTCAAGACTATGCTAAAAGATTTCTCTTTAGGTATTTTTTAGCTATCTTTCGAGAATCAACTTATCTTCTTCCCAGTTTCCACCGTGAACAGATGTTTCTCCTAGGTTTAACTCTTGATCCTTTCAAACCTATCACAGAAAACCAACTTTGGTATTTCTGGTGTCTTACTCTCCTATTCCTATTAGGCCAACCCTTAACCAGTTAAACAACCCAGCCGAAGCAACTTCTTTGCTTTGGACTCTGCTTGAGTGGTTTTCTCATATCCCTTGGTGGAGAAAGCAACTTACTGAAATAAGTGAACGACAAAATCTTGACAACATTCCTTCTCAAGAAGCCAACCTTCACACCACTGTCTTCATAGTTCATCGTCCTTACTTCCAGCATCCTAAAACAAAGATGTTTTGGACACAAGACCAAGTCTATGAATGGCAAACTTTTGCTCATCCTTATCTCATCCATTCCGACCCACAGGTCTCAGGATCTCTTAAACAGTTCCTCCAGTCACTAAACCACATAGAACCTGACCAGTATGACATCCAGCATACCTCCATTGGTCCTCGTCATGAACTTATCCATATCTTTCCTTCTGTCTATTCTGATGAACACCACAAACCACAAGTTCAACCCAACAAAGGCCTCGTCATCAAAGAAGAGTGTCCAGACTCCACTCATATACTCTTCCAAGATTCCCAAGATCCATGGGAAGATTTTTTGTCCCTACTTCCTCAGCCGGGCCTTAGCAGATAAGATTGGGATCAGTTTCAGGTGCTGAGTCTGATTTTTCTGGAGAGACTGAAGGCTGAAAATATTGGTGCAATGGAGCCTTATCTTTTGACAGAGTTTGTACAGGAGTGTACTGAGGAGAAGGAGGAGGACTTTGCACTGGAGGAGGTTCAGTAATAGTAACTGGTGGAGTTGGCTTTGGTGGACTAGATCTTTGAGCAGGAGCTGGTCTAGAAGATTTCCGTAGTTTAGGTAGTGCAGGTTTTCTAAGCTCTTGTTGTCGAGCTTCAGCTTGTTTGTAAGCTTCAGTATGATGGGAAAAATCGAACAATCAGTCATAATCAAAAGGTTAAGGTGCAGGTGGAGTATAGAATGGTTGGTAGGAACCAAATGATGCTATAGGCATAAGTAGAGGTGCTGAGATAGCAAACAGTGGTTTTGTGTGCTGTTTGTCTGCATCAATTCTGGCTAGCTCAGCTTTCAACTTTCTGTTCTCAGCTTCTTTCTGATCAAATTCTAGACCCCAATACCGATTTCGGATCATTGCATGCAAATCAGTATCAAGTTGGGAAATCTATGCTTTGAGATCATGATAGATACGCTCCATTTGGGCGTCAATGGAATCTATTCTTTTGGTAGTATGATGCATCTGGTTGGAGACATGATCTATTTTGGAATCAATGCGTTTGAGCACTGTGTTCTGAGCTGTAGCATTCTGGGTTTGCCAGTTAAGGACTAACTCAAAAGGTTTTGGTTCTTCATGCTGTCTAGAAGAGGTGACAGGTGAAGATACAAAGGGCTGAGAGACAACTCGGGTTCTAGAGTCTGTACTCTTTTCTAAGGTAGAAAAAGTCTCATTATACTGGGCAGAGAAGGATGAGAACATGTAGCAATTGGCTACGGTTGGTGTTGGTAAAAGAGGTGGAAGCTCTGATCTGCAAGGTTTGTAGGAAGGATCGGATCGAATGATCTTGAGAGCTTTGTTGTAGATGGGTAAAGGAGGAGCTGGTTTAGGAGGCTCCGGAGGAGGTGGTGAAGGAGATCTACAAGGAGTATGAGGGTGGATCACCTTTTTACGACGCCGTCTGCGCCTTCTGGGCTCATCTTCATCCTCATCAGAGGATTCATATTCTTGTAGGCAGGTGCATCCTGGATCACACATGCCTGAGCCTGGAACATCCCATATGAAATGGCCGTCTATTTTGTCAACATAGACTGGATAGCCATCTGAAGAGAAATGGTGGATAGGAACTTTTTCTTGTGGATGATCAGGGGACTGAAAGGTCATCTTTACAGTACCATCTGACCTTTTCTCAAATGAGGTTTCTGTGGTCTGAAGTGGCTGAGAGTTCTGGTATGAGTTTGAGAAGCTCTGATTTTGGTATATGTCTAGGTATTTGGACTATGGTTGGAATAGTCTCAGTATCAGCAAGGATCATCAGGGTATCTGTTGTGATGTGAGGAGTTGGGAGATCAAGTGCATGGTTTTGTAACCGATACACAAGTTGGTGATGGAGAGTAGCTATTTTGGAGGTCACGGTTTGTTCTGCTCCTTGGAGCTGTATCTGGACTTTGAAGGTCGTGGAGAGATTAGGATCTTGGAGAGAAAGGTTAAAGTTTGGGTAGAAGGTAAGAAGAACACTGCCAGCATGGAGAGTTGTAAGGATGGTACCAATAACAGCATGTTGGTATTCCTTAAAACGGGTATCAAACATAGCTATTCTGGCTGTGACAGGGAGACCTTTGCGACCATGAAGAGTGAGGATTAGGCGTACACCTCCAAGATAGAGATGGGTGTAGCCTTCTCTTTTCCACTGGGAGATGAGATCCGGTGGAATTTCAAGGGTAACGTATTGTTCAGATAAGGTGGCTTGAAGAGCACACTGGTCTAGTCTAGAAGACTGGACATATTCTTTAGGTACAGGTCTACAGGCAGAGATAAGGGTACGGATACTTCTGGTAAGGGAAGTGTTTCGTTTGTACAGCTGGTAAGGACTAATAAGAGGCATAGTAGACTCAGAGATCTGTGCAGAGTCAGGAATATAGGAATATTCGATAAGGTTTTCTATTTTTGAAATTGAATCTTTAGTACAGGATTTAGGAAGAGAAAGGGTAGAAGAGAGAGTAACAGGAGAAATCTCACTTGGATTAGAACTGGATGCCATGATGGATAGACTCTTTCTTTATCTTTCTTATCGGGAAATCAATAATCATATCATACCACTCTTGAAAAGGTTAGGCTCTGATACAAGGAGGGTGCGCGGAGTACGTGGCGTTGTTACACCAGAGCAATGCTATACAAAGTAGCCTTTGGACCAATAGGCCGCATGCTCGGGTTTCCAGCCGATATACTACCGAGTATGTCGTCAAGTCATGATCGGCTTTTTTACACGAGCAATCGCCTCAGTTGCTCTGGGAGCAAGCTGAGATGAGACAAGTAGAATAATAAAACAATGTGTTTGTTTAAGAGCCAAATAAAAGGGGTTATTCTATAAATTTTGTCGCCTTGATTAGAATCAAGATGAGGTCATAAGCGATATTTGTCGTAGACCGACTATAATGTACCCCACCATCACAGGGACCTAATTGAAGCCAGATGTGAAATTTTATTTTGGGGCTAAAGGAAAGTGTTCATTTTAAGAACTCAGGCAGACGCTATTAAGACATTTGCCCTGAAATGGAAGATTCACTGTAGCAAAAAATGAGAGAATCTCTCTTCTTCCTCACTGGGTACTATGTTTTTTAGGTCGCAGACTGATGTATGCAACTTCAGCATGCTATCTATGACCTTAACATTATTCAGTCTAATCAACTAACAAAAATTCTTATTGGATTTATTTTATTCTAACCAACAAAAAATCTTGATCTTATGGGTCATTAATGAGATTTGCTTATCGTGTCATTTATTCTAATCTTATTGGTTATGGTGTCATTGATGAGATTTGGCAGCTTGATTATCTGATGGTTAAAAAAACATTTTTCAAGTGTGATTGGGTACGGTTTGTTGTGCAAGTGTTTTACGTAAAGGACAAGTTAGATAATAGTAAATCAGTAGTTTACTCAATAACTAAAAAGGCTTACTAGTTAAATGGGGTCTGAGCACTCTTATGCTCCTCCTTGTAGATCTGACTTACCTCCACTTTTGCCAACACCACCACAGCCCTTGGCCTGCTATATGTTTACCCCGGTTTCTCCAGCGTATACATCACAATTTCCTGCTCTTGAAAGATCCGTGGATCCACAGACATCCACAGTTTCCCGACCTTATGTCCCTTCAGCCATAACTTCAAATGGCCAACCTGAAGAACCAAGACCCTTTGAAACAGTCTTGAATTGGCAAACACAGAATGCCTTAGCTCAAAACAATATGCTCCAGAAAATCGATTCAAAGATCGGAACTGTTACTGAACAGATCCAGGCTACTTCATCTCAAGTTGACAACCTGGCTTCCAGGCTTGAACAGATCCACCTTGGCCTAAAGAATCGTATTCAACAACTAGATACTGAGCTCAGACAAATGATCCAACACAGCTATTGGGGTCCTGAGTTTACCCAGAAAGAAGCTGAAATCAGAAGGCTAAAAGCTGAACTTTCCAGAATTGAAGCTGACAAGCAACCTCCATTGTTTCCACCAACAAATCAATTACCTTCTTTTACTCCAGTTTTCAGCCAATATCAACCTTTCTATAATCCCTCACAAACCAAACAACCTACAGATTATTCCAAAGTATTTGGAATGACTTCTACCCTCTTCCGAAAACCATCAAAACCTCAAGCTCCAACGTATGTGCCAAAACCGAAACCAACTCCGGTTCAACAACCAACTAAAGCCTCTTCATCCTATACTGCACCTCCACAACAATCTCATGCTTCTCACTCTCCAGGATACACCCAATTTCCAAAACCAGTGTCTATGCCTCCTCTTACAATATCTGAGCCAACTCCACCTCCACCAGACACGTCTCCTTTCACCCAAAAAGATAAACAACCTGTAGATCCTTACACAACTCATATGCTATCCCAGCATATGCTTTCTTCAAATCTTCCTCCTAATGAAGATTCTGAAGAAGAGTTATCTGCCCAGTCCTCTGATTCCTCAAGCCTTAATGCATCCACTCTACCAAAAGAATCCTCTTCTGATTCTGAAAAAGATTATGCTGATGTTTCCCGACTTCTCATGGTAGACACAAACCCGGATGCTCCTATGACACCTCCTGAGGAAACCACTGAGGATCCTCTCAACTTTGAGGATCTTCCCCATGATATCCCTCCTGTACCACAACAACCTGCTTCAACCAAACCATCAAATGGTCCCTGGTTCACTTTTGATGATGTTCCTCGCATCAAATGGCCTGCTAGAATTCAAGAATTTTCTGCCTGGATTGATCTCCAGCTGACCAGACCAGATACTGATCTTCCAACTGTCCTCAGAGAATTCGCAACCCGGTTTTTGGGTTCACTCCGAGATTGGTGGGATAGTCTTGGAGAATACAGACAGTTACAGGTCATACAATTTCCAAATGCTGCTTCTGTTCTTGGCACCATTTATGAAACCTTTATTGGTGAATCCACTGCAGCATTAGATATTGCCAGAAAGGAATACATGCAAATGAAGTGCAAACGAATGTCCACTTTGTTCTACAAACTTGGTGGCTTCAATGATTCCACCTTAAAGCATGTCTTCATTGCCTCTCTCCCCAAAGAGATTCAAGCAGACCTCCAAGGCCAGTTACAAACGCTTCACTTAAGCGTTGACAATCTTTCTCTAGGAAAGATTTATCAGCTTGCACTTTTCTGTTTAGAGCGCCCCAGCCACTCAAGAGTGCATGCAAGAAACCTCATCTACAAATTAAATGCAAAGATGAGAAAAAGTGTCACTGTTCCCCGAAAAAATCCAAACACTTCACCAAATACAGAACCAAACGTTCAGCCAATCCATCTAAACCTCGGTCAAAGAAATCTTATCGCTATTTCAGGCGAAAAGATCCCTCAACGTCCAGATCAACAAAACACAGCCGTTTTTTTCTTTACAAAAAGAAAGGCCACTTTGCAAAGGATTGTCCTAATAAACCTGCCAAGTCTGCTCGGCTCATCCAACATCTCCAGTCATCTCTTTCTCCAACAGATGACATCGAGTCTCTCTATTCTGAACAAGAATATGCAGACCAAGATACAGCCTTTGCCTTGGCTTCCTCAGACAGTGAAGATAGTGTGATTGAAGATTTTGATATTGTCCATGCTATCCAACCAGGGACAACAGCTTCTCCAGCTCTGCTAGCACAACCCCATGTTCCTTCAATCAAAATCCACATTGTCCCCAGCGAGTATGAAAAACCTGTTCCCGCCATTGGATTCATTGACACAGGCTCTCAAAGAAGTATGCTCCATACTTCCATTCTTCCTGCTCACCTCTGGATTACTCATCATGAATACTTTAGAGCCGCAGATGGCCAACTTTTCCAAACTCACTTGATCACCAAACACCCTGTTGGGATTCAACTCTTCTCCAATTGCATCATTTGGTCCAAACTCATTGGATCAGACTTACCCAACAAAGACTTACTCATTGGCTTTGACCTCCTCTCCAAAACCTCTAAGATCCACATCACCGCAGATGGTATCTTGTACAAGAAGCAATACAAAGCTTATACAGACGTTCTCCGTTTGTATTCTTTATCCGATACAATACCATCATATCAGCCCATTTCCTAAAAGCTTCTAAAATTTTGTGCTGATTCTCATACACAGTTCAACCATCCTTTTCCCCTCTGGAAAAATCCAGATTTCTTTATTAAGCTTCCCTTTAAGCTTAATGAGGATCTTAATCCTACCAAAGCCACTCATCCTGGCATGTCCCCTTCAGACCTCCTCTTGGCCCAACAAGAATGTGCCCAGTTGCTCTAACAAGGCCTTATTGAGCCCACAAACTCTCAATGGGCTTGCCAAGCCTTTTATGTGGAAAAAACGGTCTGAAAAAGTTCGAGGAAAAAAGAGACTGGTCATTGACTATCAACCCTTGAACTGTTTCCTCAGGGATGATAAATTTCCTTTGCCCAAAATTCAGTCCTTATTTGTCCATCTCCAAGATGCAAAGGTATTTTCTAAATTCGATCTCAAAGCTGGTTTTTGGCAACTTGGTGTTCACCTTGATGACCGGTCCAAAACTGCCTTTTGTATACCTAATGCCCATTACCAATGGCGTGTCATGCCATTTGGGCTTAAGGTAGCCCCGTCATTGTTCCAAAAAGCTATGGTAAAAATCTTTGAGCCCATTCTCTACAGCTCATTGGTTTATATAGATGACATTCTCCTCTTCTCAAAAGACCATAAAACCCATGAACTTCTCTTGGCCCAATTCCATAAAATCCTCCAAACCTATGGCATCATGCTCTCTGATAAAAAGAGTATTCTGACCCAATCTTCCATCAACTTCCTAGGAATGGTCATACAAGATGGTACTTACCATCCCGGTCCACACATCGCCCAAGAACTGTTACATTTCCCTGAGTCCAATTTCACCAAAAAACAAGTCCAACAGTTTTTAGGGATCATCAATTACCTTCGTGACTTTATTCTTAGAGTTACTATTCATGTTAGCCAGCTGTCCCTCATGTTAAAAAAGAATCCTCCTCCTTGGGGTCCTGCCCAAGATACAGCTGTCGCCACACTCAAAAAGATTGCCCAAAATCCTCCTCCACTCAAAATCCCATCCAATGGAAACCGAATCCTTCAAACCGACGCCAGTGATCTTTATTGGAGTGCCATCCTTCTTGAGGAAGTAAACGGAAAAGAACATTTCTATGCACATGCAAGTGGCAAATTCTCCACTGCGGAACAGAATTATCATGTGATCTATAAAGAGATCCTAGCAGTAAAGTATGGCATAAAGAAATTTGAATTCCATCTCATCAGCCATAACTTTCTTGTCCGACTTGATAATTCGACTTTTCCAAAAATCCTTGACTTCAAACAAAAAACACTCCCAGACAAAAGACTCCTCAGTTTAAAGACTTGGTTCTCCCGATATGACTTCACAGTCCAGCATATAAAAGGCGATACAAACCTCATCCCTGATCTCCTCACCAGACCACCAGCCTCCAAAGAAATTGTCCATATCTCCTCTAATCTCTCATTTCCAGTCATAGCAATGGTGACTCCTTCAGTTCCTCCTTTTTCCCAATCTACTCATCCATATATGAACCATGCTTTATCTATCAGAGCTTTTCCTCCACAAACCACTTTCTCCAGTGTCCATCAAATTCAAGATTATGCCAAAAAGTTTATCTTTCGATATCTTTTTAATGTCCAACATCACACCCCTGAAAGTTTCCTTTCTTTCCATCCTGACTGTGTATTTCTTACAGGTCTTTTCCTTCATCCTACCAGAGAATTCACAGATGATGAGTTATGTTACATGTGGTGCCTCACGGCATTATATGCTACTACTCTTACATTTCCTCTTGTTCCTTTACAGAATCACCTCAATGATCACCAGAATGCAACTTCCCTCGTCTGAACCCTCCTGGAATGGTTTTCTCCACTTACATGGTGGAACTACCAAAACAATCTCCACCATCTTCCACCAGACCAAGCCAACCAGTATGTCTCCGTCTTCATTGTCCACCGACCCTATTTCCAACATCCAGTCACACGTCTGTTCTGAACACAAAACCAAGTGTACGAATGGAATACCTTTCCAAGTACATTTCCTCTCCTCTATCATCCACCAGTTATCTTTGAACTTAAAAGGTTCCTCTATGAACTCAACCACTACAGTCCTCCTGAAAGTCTTATTCACCATACTTCTCTCGGTCCCCAGCATGAGATGTTTTTTATTCCTACTCCAGGCCAAGATTCCACTCATGTCACAAATCATTCTCCTCCAGCCTCCGGTATTGTTATCAAGGAAGAACGTCCTGACTACACAGATGTCCTATGGCAAGATTCTCAAGATCCATGGGAAGAATTCATGTCTCTCTTCTCCCAACCTCATTCAGATACACCAATCCAAGTTCCTGATCTGACATGTACAGAAGCTCCATCCTCCAGTATGTTCAACACCCCAGGATCCAGCTCGCAAGCTCCAGATCCGAATGTGGCCTCCAGTTCTCAACCACCTTGCTCTCACTCACCAGATCCATATGAAGGTACCACCAAGTACCCTCTGCATTATGAATCTCTCCCTTGCGGTCATTTCTGACCTGTCTATGATGATGCACCACCATCTCCTCCATCCGAAAGACAGACGTACCGCTTCATGCCAGAAGTTCCTCCCTCTGATATTCCAGATCGCTACGCGGACCCGCCAAAGCGAAAGCCGAAGATTAAAGTCCGGTACCGAGATGCTTGCCCCTGCTCCGCAGACTGTTCCCACTACACCACCTACTATTCTACGGGTGACACTACCGACAGCAGTAGCACTGACGGTGATGGTGACATCACCTATGACACAAGCTAGTCCCTCCGGACCACAAGAAATAGCCAGCTGTCTTGTATATTATGCTTTTACTTGGATAAGGGTCCTGTCTTATCCATATGCTTTATTTCAAAAGCTTTGTCGCTTTGTCATAATTAGTGTGCTTGTCTTTTTCCTTTTTTA
Organism: Murraya paniculata; assembly: GCA_030449075.1. NCBI lineage: Eukaryota > Viridiplantae > Streptophyta > Magnoliopsida > Sapindales > Rutaceae > Murraya > Murraya paniculata. Next base: position 30,133 of record JAEVFN010000189.1, on the reverse strand, counting down.
CTTTTAGCGTGGTGTGTTCTCCTCCTTTCCTTTTGTCTCCAAAGGTGTGCCGTCTTACTACGTGGTAGGTTTTCTTCCATGTATGGTCTTTATGGGTGTGCTCATAAGTGTGTTGTCTAAAAAGGTGTGCTTACTTTGTCAAGTACGGTGTGCTTGGTTCCTCTCCTATATAAAGGGGTCTTGTAAGCCTTTCAAGGCAAGAAGAAATCAATCAATAATATATGACGTTTGCTTACCTTATGGCTTTCTAAGTTTCTCATCTCTCTCTCAACTATCTTAGACATCTCAATAGGAACTTCCGTAAGTTCATCTTCTATCTTTGATCAACAAGTATGCTCTACACTTGCCTCTCTGAGGATCCTGTGTATCAGAACGTTGTAAACTAGCTCCCTGAGTCTTAACCTCTCAAATTCAAACAGTTAAGCCCAGTTCCGAAGTCACCATTGTGCCTAAGATGGCTGTTTAGGTGAATAAGTAGGGTTAGCGGTAAGACTGTTAGAAGAATGTCAGTGTTAAGTTCTGTTATTGTTCACTAAATCGTCCGGTATATCGTACTGACGCATTTGGTGGTATATGACACCCAAAATGGTATATGGTATTTGGATGTACTTTCACCATTATCCGTCAAACTTGTTGGATGAGAAGGATGATGAAGGAATTTATGATAGATTGTGATGCTATTTTAATAGATATTGATTTAGAAAATCACTAAATGCATTAACTTGTTAATTTAATTGATGTACTTATTTACTTTAATCATTTTTAGGATTACACTCTTCCAAAGCTCAAGGGAAGACAAAGAAAAAGAAAACAAACAAAAACGAAAGGCTTACAAAAAGAAGAATTTAGTAATGAAGCTATAGCTGAGTACAATTCTTACAGTGTTCCAATTGGAAAGGGAAGAAATGATCATAGGAGTTACATTGGCATCATCGTACGTGAAACAATTTCGATCTTACTAAACTTTGTGGCTTCATTTTCAAGTTTTCTTTACTTGTTTAATGGTATATTTAACAATTTTATATAACTTCCATATCAATTTAAACTTGATGCTAATCCGTGTCATTGGTTTATAGAAAAAGTTAAAATTGAGCTTGAAATGCAAAAGCCAAGTGTTACAATGGATGGGGGCTGTATCAAGACACTTTAGAAGTTAGCTGGCAACTAAATTTGTTCTACCTTGACAGGACAATAGAAAGCCACTTAGCTTGCCTTATATTGAATATGCGATCATTAAAAAGGAAGATTGAAAACTTTTTGTTGACAGAGTTTTGTCTGAAGAATTTCAGGTGTGTTGTTTGTTAATATTACTTTATTTATTTGTTGCTAGTTACTAATAATTAGTGGTAAACCTTTTGTTCTTTGTCGTACTATTTGTGTAGGAAAAAAGTAAGAAAGCTAAAGATAAAAGAGCAAAGAATGTCTACAACCATCGCTTGGGTAGCACAGAATATGGTGGCATGTTGTATAGATGTACAGTAAGTAATTTAATATAGTTATGCAATATAACTTAACTAACGCTTATAATATAATATAATCAATACTTTTTGTTTTCTATCAACCTATAACAGTGAAAGGAGAATGGGGTTTTTGAGTGAGAGATTGACTGCAGTGAAGCTTGGTTAATGGCAGGAGCGGACCGAGATGGCAAATATGCTTCTCAAGTGATGCCAATTGTTGACAAAATAGTAAGTCACTTGTATACTTAATAATTGTGACTATTATGAATTCCCCTTATAATGTGTGTGTGCAAGTAACACAAGCTCAGTAATACTTTAACAGAACTGACTTCTTTGCCCACTTTTGTGTGAGGTATTGTCTCCGCACATGGCGTTGTTATACCAGAGCAATGGTAAACAAATTACCCTTTGGACCAATAGCCTGCATGCTCGGGTTTCTAGCCGATATACCTAGAAATTCTGATACCAGTAGAAGAAAATGACCGACCACTTACCACCCAAAAGAATGCCACCACGGCCGAGAAAGGGTGAACTGTGTCTTAATAATGTTCTGGAACTGGTTTAGGAATAGGGATTGAAAACTGAAAACTTTCTAATGCACAAGATCCTACAAAGAGGCGAGTGTAGAGCATACTCGTTAAGATAGTGGAGATGAACTATTATGAATGCCTGTTGTTCTTCTTTAAGATTAATAAAGAAGGGAGGGAATTTTAGAAAGCCATAGAGAAAATAACGTACCTTCTTCTGATTATAAGGAAGGGAGATCACTCTTTAAATAGCAAAACCAGGATAGGACAGGACCCATATCATGATTGCTAACAGACAAAAGAAAACACTCAAAAGAAAAAAGCTAAAAAGCAAAAGCAAGCATGCTTAACACGAGAAAATAAAAGCACTTAAAAAGCAAACTCCTGGCAACAGACAGCTGGCAACTTTCTTAAAAGCTGTGAGATGGTGAGAGATTATCAACATCGCTATCAATCTCTACAAAAGATTCTTTCCACCAAGGCATATTGGAATAGTGGTGTTCCATAGTGCTGGGTGAGCTGGATGGTGAGGCTGAGGCAGGCTGGGAAGTTCCACTGGTTGTTTGCAACAGGGAAGTAAAATCTTCCCAGGGATCCTAAGAGTCCTGGAATAGAATGTCAGTATAATCAAGCCGTTCTTCCTTGATGAGAATACCAGTATTTGGAGGAGGTTCATGATGTGGTCCTAATGAAGTATGGTGAACATCAGTAGCGGGTGGCTGGACATGGTTAAGTTCAAGTCCTGATGAGTTGTGGATAATGCTTAAGAGGGAAAGGATGAGGAATTGTGCCATTCATAAGCTTGGTCTTGGGTCCAGAACATTTTTGTGGTAGGGTGTTGGAAGTTGGGGCTTGAGGGACAGGGGTAGATGATGTTGGTTTGGGAAAAGGTTCAGGAGCATGAGTATATGATGATGTAGGCTTAGGAGTAGGTCTAAAAGTTGTTGCCTTTGGGTGTAGGTATCAGGAGAGATTGTGTTTTAGCAAACAGGGAAGGTTGTTGTTTGTCTGCATCAATCCTGGCAAGTTCAGCTTTCAATTTTTTGATCTCAGCTTCCTTTTTATCAAATTCAGGTCCCTAGTAATGTTTGTTGATCATGGCATGAAGATCTGAGTCTAATTGGGATATTCTGGCCTTGAGATCAAGATAGATTCATTCCATCTGGGCTTCAATCATATCAATCTTTGTACATTATCAACTTTGGCATCGGTTATTTGGAGAGCCATGTTTTGGACTCTGGCATTTTGGGTTTGCTAATTTAAGAATGACTCGAAAGGTCTTGGTTCCTCATGTTGTCCAATGGGAGTGACAGGAGATGGAACAAAAGGTCGTGTGGCAACCGTGGTTTGAGATCAGTATGCTTTTCCAAAGAAGGAAATTGATCTTGGTAAGAACTTGATGTAGAAGAAAACATCATGCAAGCTTGAGGTTGAGGTTGAGGTTGAGGTTTTGGAATTAGGCTAACTTAGGAACGACAGGTCTGGAAAGATTTGTGTTTCTGCAAGTAACGGAGTCCTTTCTTATAAATAGGTAAAGGAGCAATGGAGAGTTATCCTCATCTGAAGACTGAGTGGAAATAATCTTGCGACGTCTGTGTCGACGAGAATAATCTTCTTCATCATCAGAAAGATCATCCAAATAAGGACAATTAGGATTACATGTGACTCAAGAACATCCCAAAGAAAATGACCATCTATCTTGTTAGGGTAGAAATGGTAGCCATCAGAGGAGAAGCTGTAAATAGGAATGTCTTCCTGTGCAATAAAGACAGTAGAAATCATAGCATAGTAGGAAAAGGATTGCAATACCGTCTGACCTTTTTTCAAAGGATGCTTCAGAAAACTGTAATGGCTGGGAGTTTTGGTGAAACATTTCATAGTTAGATAAGGGCATGAGTTGGAGAAGCTCCTGCTTTGGAATTTGGCAAGGGATCTGAACTATGGTGGGAATAGTTTCAGTATCTACAAGGATCATGAGGGTATCGGTGGTAGTGTGAGGAGTAGGCAGATCTAGTGTATGGTTTTGTAACCGATACACCAGTTGGTGATGTAAGGTCGCTATTTTAGATGTGACAGATTGTTCAGCTCCTTGAAGCTGAATTTGAACCTTGAAGGTAGTTGGAAGATTTGGGTCTTGAAGGGATAGGCTCAAATTGGGGTAACAGGGATATGTAAAAGAGCAAGCCGTTCAGTAACAGGGAGGCCTTTTCTTCCATGAAGGTTCAAGATTAAACGGACACCTCCAAGATGAAGGTGAGTAAACCTTCTCTTTTCCACTGGGAGATCAGATCTAGAGGAATCTCTAAAGTAACATATTGTTCCGATAGAGTGGCTCAAAGAGTACATTGATCAAGTCTGGAGGACTAGACATACTCTTTAGGGACCGGCCGCCTAGTAGAGATCAGGGCATCCAAGGGAGTGAATCTCTTATAAAGCTGATAAAGGCTAATAAGAGTATTATATGGGGAGAGAGAGAGTAGAAGAAAGAGAGATGGGGGAGAGATCTGTAGAATTTTGAGAATTTGAAGAAGATGCCATGAGATTAAAGATCCTTCTTTATCAATCCATCGGAAAGAACAAACACACTTAATTACCACCGCCAAAGATGTGTGGCTCTTGGGGACCTACTCTGTTTTGAAGATTTAAGAAGGATATTAGTCTAGATGATAATAAATCTTCTTGTAACACATGTTCTTTCTCTTCTCAAGTTTTGTTTTCATGATTTCTGCTTGTGAGTTTGACTAATTATATGCTAATTAAAGTCAATTGAGAATTACCTATTTTATTAAGTTGATCTACTATCTATAGCTTATACTCGGCTGCTGGTTTTAGTGTATTTGAGGAGTTCTCATTTTATCAAGTTCAGATTTTGATTTGTTGGTATAGCTCATTTTTTGCTATATGGGGATTTTATTTGGTTAATCTGATTAGAGTTAAAAATTAGCTTTAAGTTTTGATCTACAATTGTTGCTAGTTTTGAAGTCTAAGCATTGTGTTTTGTCAAATTGTTGTAATAAACTGAGAAAGAAATCCTAATTCAACTCAAAGTTATATTCCATTCTTCTATGGTATCCTCAAATTTGCTTGTGTCATCAATTTCTAAAGAGAAAATTTTGTGGTGTCCACTATGTCATTATTGGAAGTGGTTATCTGAAGTTGATATTCAAATACTTGGTTGATTTTCTTGTGTCACAAAGGTCAAATGACATTCCAGGTGAAGCCCAGCCCTTCAGAAGCAGCTAAATGGAAGTAGGGTGCAAGGAGTGGGACAATTCATCAACCCATCCATGTACTTTTATGTCCCTCAGAGAAAAAAAGATGTTTTAGGTTTACACTCACATGTTTTGTCTGAGGAACACTTGATGGCTAAATAGGGCTTTTTGCAGGCTGACTTAAAGGGTTTTTTGTGTTTAATGAGGTCAGAGAAAAACTCTTTCTGTTCACAAAGTTTTTCAAGACAGGCGATTGTAAACTGATAAATCTTACAAAGAGGAAGTTGTCTGACATCAAGTCTGTGAAGGTTGAACTGGCGTTGTAGCTCTGGCTGTAGTTCCTTAGGCAATGAGGCTACAAATACATGCCGTAAGGATGGGTTATTGTATCCGTCGAGTTTGTAGTAGAGCTGACACATACGCTTGTAATGAAACTCTAAGTCTTTTGATAACAAAGAGCAACATTTCATCTGATGGTATTCTCGTCTGGCAAGCTCTGTACTGGTGCCTGGTTCTCCAAGGAATTGCTCATAGAGATGGGCAATGGCATGGGCAATAGGTTGTTGGCAATATTGAAGTTGTCGATAGGTTCCAAGACTATCATACCAATCTCGTAGAGAACCTGTGAATCTTGAAGTAAATTTCCTTGAGAGTATTCTGACTTGTTGCTTCGGACCGTAACATTTGAACATCTATCCAAGCACAAAATTCCTGAAAACGATTACACTAATGCTTTCGAGGAATATCATCAACTGTAAACCATGGACCATTCGCAGGTTTTGGACTTGATTCAGGCGGAGCAGGCTGGGTAGGTTGATCAGTGAAAGGTTCATTGGATCCCGTAGAGGGTTGAACCATAAGCAATCTGAAAACTTCAGCATAATTAGATTCAGAATCCGAAGAGGAGATGGCTTCAATGGATTGAAAATCTGAAGACACTGATTCTGGTGATGTTGGTTTAGATGGTTCAGGGCTAGGCTCTGTACTGGGTTCTGATTCAGATTCATCAGGAGAAATAGAGTGTTGAAAATACTGGTGTAAGGGTGCTTTGTCTTTTGCCTCTGTACTAGGTGTGTATTGAGGAGAAGGAGGAGGACTTTGTGCTGGTGGTTGTACTGGTTCAGCTGTGGTAACTGGTGGAGTTGGCTTTGGAGGACTAGACCTCTGTGCTGGTGCTAGTCTAAAAGAGGAAGGAGGAGATGTCCTTCGTTGCCTGGATGAAGTAGGTTTTTTGGCTTCTTGCTGTTGGGCTTCAGCTTGTTTGTAAGCTGTAGTATGATGAGAGAAACCAAAGAAACGATCATAATCAAAAGGCTGAGGAGCTGGTGGTGTGTAAAATGGCTGATAAAAGCTGAAGGACGTTGTTGGCATAGGCAAAGGAGGCGACTTTGCATACAGAGGTGGTGCATGATGTTTTTCAGCATCGATTCTGGCAAGTTCGGCTTTGAGTTTTCTGATCTCTAACTCTTTTTTGTCAAACTTTGGACCCCAATACCGATTTCAGATCATTGCATGCAAATCGGTGTCAAGCTGGGAAATCCGTGCTTTGAGATCATGGTAGATACTCTCCATTTGTGCTTCAATGGAATCAATTCTCTTGGATGCATGGTGCATCTGATTAGAGACGTGATCCATTTTTGAATCAAGGCGTTTGAGCACTGTATTTTGAGCTGTGGCATTCTGAGTTTGCCAGTTAAGAACTGACTCAAAAGGTTTAGGTTCTTCATACTGTCCAGCAGAGGTGACAGGAGAAGAAATGAAAGGCTGAGAGACAACTCTGGTTCTGGAGTCTGTACTTTTTTCCAAGGTAGGGAAGGTTTCATTGTATGTACTGGAAAAAGTTGAGAACATATAGCAGTTGGCTACTGGCTCAGATCTGCAAGGTTTGTAGGAAGGATCAGATCGGATGATCTTCAGAGCTTTGTTGTAAATGGGTAATGGAGGAGCTGGTTTAGGAGGCTCCGGTAGAGGAGGTGAAGGAGATCTGTAAGGTGTATGAGGGTGAATCACTTTCTTTTTGCGCCTTCTAGGCTCATCCTCATCCTCATTAGAGGTTTCATAATCATGTCGGTAGGTGCATCCCAGATCACACATGCCTGAGCCTGGAACATCCCATATGAAGTGGCCATCTATCTTGTCAACATAGACTGGATAACCATCTGGAGGGAAATGATGGATGGGAATGTTTTCTTGAGGATGGTCTACTGCTGTAATCATAGCAGTATAGGAGAAAGATGGAGTTTTAGTGAGCGGTTCAGTAAGGGACTGGAAGGTCATTTTTACTATACTGTCTGGCCTTTTTTCGAAGGAAGTTTCTGAGGTCTGAAGAGGGTGAGAGTTCTAATGGAACTTCTCATAATTGGAAAGCCATTCAAGAGGCATAAGCTTGAGAAGCTCAGATTTTGGTATTTGTTTGGGGATCTAGACTATGGTAGGTATAGTCTCAGTATCAGCAAAGATCATGAGGGTATCTGTGGTAGTATGTGGTGCAGGTAGTATGTTCTGCAACTGATACACAAGCTGGTGATGGAGTGTAGCTATTTTTGAGGTCACTGTCTGTTCTGCTCCTTAGAACTGGATCTGGATTTTAAAGGTTGTGGAGAGGTTTGGATCTTGGAGAGAAAGGTTGAAGTTTGGGTAGAAGGTAAGAAGAACACTGCTGGCATGGAGAGTTGTAAGGATGGTACCAATTACAACATGTTGGTATTCCTTAAAACGGGTATCAAGCAAAGCTATTCTAGCTGTGACAGGGAGACCTTTGCGACCATGAAGAGTAAGGATTAGGCGTACACCTCCAAGATAGAGATGGGTGTCGCCTTCTCTTTTCCACTGAGTGATTAGATCTGGTGGAATTTCAAGGGTTACGTATTGTTCAAGAAGTTCCTCCCTCTGATATTCCAGATCGCTACGCGGACCCACCAAAGCGAAAACCCAAGATTAAAGTCCGCTATCGAGACAATTGTCCCTGCTCCGCAGACTGTTCCCACTACAACACATACTATTCTACGGGTGACACTACCGACAGCAGTAGCACTGACGGTGATGGTGACATCACCTATGACACAAGCTAGTCCATCCGGACCACAAGAAGTCGCCAGCTGTCTTGTATATTATGCTTGGATAAGGGTCATGTCTTATCCATATGCTTTATAACTTTGTCACTTTGTCATAATTAGTGTGCTTGTCTTTTTCCTTTTTTGCTTTTAGCGTGGTATGTTCTCCACCTTTCTTTTTGTCTCTAAAGGTGCCAACGCGTGGTATGTTCTCCACCTTTCCTTTTGTCTCCAAAGGTGTGCCATCTTAATACGTGGGTGGTTTTCTTCCTGGTGTAATCAGAATAGGTGTGCTCATAAGTATGTTTTCTAAAAAGGTGTGCTTGCTTAGTCAAGTACGGTGTGCTTGGTTCTCCCTTATATAAAAGGGTCTTGTAAGCCTTTCAAGGCAAGAAGAAATCAATCAATAATATATGAAGTTTGCCTACCTTATGGCTTTCTAAGTTTCTCATCTCTCTCTCTCAACTATCTTAAACATCTCAATAGGAACTTCCGTAGTTCATCTCCTATCTTTGATCAACAAGTATGCTCTACACTTGCCTCTCTGAGGATCCTGTGTATCAGAACGTTGTGAACTAGCTCCCTGAGTCTTAACCTCTCAGATTCAAACAGTTAAGCCCAGTTCTGAAGTCACCGTTGTGCCTAAGATGGCTGTTTAGGTGAATAAGTAGGGTTAGTGGTAAGACTGTTAGAAGAATGTCAGTGTTAAGTTCTGTTATTGTTCGCTAAATCGTTCGGTATATCGGTGTAACAACACCACGTACTGACGACGCATTTGGTGGTATTTGAGTCCCACAATTGGCCTTGGAATTTTTGGAAATAAATTCCAAACCAAAATCAAATCAGAATTAGTTACCCAAAGAAAACGCCTAATCTAAAGTAAAAAGCAAAGTCTCCTAAATGGCCTAAATGCCTTACATCAATTAAAATGGAAACTAGGCAATTAAAAGGGAAAGAACTGATTTTTTTGCCACTTGCCTCCTCAAGAAACGAGAAAGTATCCAAAAAGGAAAGTAGCATATTTTTCACCCCGATAAGAAAGATAAAGAAAGAACTTCTCTATCATGGCATCCAGTTCTAATTCAAGTGATATTTCTCCTGTTACTCTGTCTTCTACTCTTTCTCTTCCTAAATCTTGCTCAACATCTAAAATAGAAAACTTAATAGAATATTCCTACATCCCAGATTCTGCCTAGATCTCTGAATCTTCCATGCCTCTTATCAGTCCATACCAGCTGTACAAAAGAAATTCTTCTCTTACCCCCAGTATCCGTACCCTTATATCTACCCGACGACCTGTTCCTAAAGAATACGTACAATCATCTAAGCTTAGAACAATACATCACCCTTGAGATTCCACCAGATTTGATCACCCAGTGGAAAAGAGAAGGCTACACCTATCTCCATCTTGGAGGTGTACGCCTAATCCTTACTCTTCATGGTCGGAAAGGTCTCCCTGTCACAGCCAGAATTGCCCTGCTTGACACTCGTTTCAAAGAGTGCCAACATGCTGTTATTGGTACTATCCTTACAACTCTCCATTCTGGCAGTGTTCTTCTTACCTTTTACCCAAACTTCAACATTGCTCTCCAGGATCCAAATCTCTCCACAACCTTTAAAGTTCAGATTCAGCTCCAAGGAGCAGAACACACTGTTACCTCTAAAATAGCCACACTCCATCATCAGCTCGTGTATCGGTTGCAGAATCATGCACTTGACCTACCTACACCACACACCACCACAGATACCCTGATGATTCTAGCAGATACTGAGACCATACCAACCATAGTCCAGATTTCCAGGCAAATACCAAAGTCTGAGCTTTTTAAGCTCATGCCTCTTGAATGGCTTTCCAATTATGAGAAGTTCCACCAGAACTCCCAGCCTCTTCAAACCTCAGAAACCTCCTTTGAAAAAAGGCCAGACGGTACAATAAAAATGACCTTCCAGTCTTCTACTGAACCACTAAGCAAAACTCCATCCTTCTCTTATACTGCTATGATTACGACAGTCCAACATCCTCAAGAGAATATCCCCATCCATCATTTCTCTCCAGATGGTTACCGTGTCTATGTCAATAAGCTCAAGCATGTGTGATCCGGGATGCACCTGCCTATATGAAATTGACTTCTCTGATGAAAAAGAAGATGAGCCTAGAAGGCGCAAAAAGAAGATCATTCACCCTCACACTCCTTGTAGATCTCCTTCACCTTCTCCACCGGAGCCTCCTAAACCAGCTTCTCTCTTGCCTATCTACAACAAAGCTCTGAAGATCATCCGATCTGACCCTTCCTACAAACCTTGCAGATCTGAACTTCCTCCTATTTTGCCAACACCACCAGTAGCCGACTGCTACATGTTTTCAACCTTTTCCAGTACCTACAATGAAACCTTTCCTACTTTAGAAAAGAGCACAGACTCCAGAACTCGAGTTGTCTCTCAGCCTTTTGAGAAGACCTCTGCTGGACAGTATGAAGAGCCCAAACCTTTTGAGGCAGTCCTAAAATGGCAAACCCAGAATGCTACGGCACAGAACAAGGTCCTTAAAAGTCTTGATTCAAAATTGGATCATGTCTCCAACTGGATGCAACAGACTTCCAAAAGAATCGATTCCATTGAAGCCCAAATGGAACTCATCTACCATGATCTCAAATCACGGATCTCCCAGCTTGACTCCGATTTGCATACAATGATCCGAAATCGGCACTGGGGTCCGAAATTTGATAAAAAAGAAGCTGAGATCAGAAAGCTAAAAGCTGAACTTGCCATAATTAATGCTGAAAAGCACCATGCACCACCGCTGTTTGCGAAGTCTCCTCATTTACCTATGCCTACAGCATCATTAAGCTCTTATTAGCCTTTTTACACTCCACCTCCTCCTCAGCCTTTCGATTATGATCGTTTCTTTGGTTTCTCTCATCACACTACCGCCTACAAACAAGCTGAACAGACTTGATGTCGGACAACTTCCTCTTGGTAAGATCTACCAGTTTGCAGTCGCCTGCCTTGAAAAACTGTGTGAACAGAAAGAATTTTTCTCTAACCTCATCAAACACAAAGAACCTTTTAAGTCAGCCTGCAAAAAACCTTATTTGGCCATCAAGTGCTCCTCTGACAAAACATGTGAGTGTAAGCCCAAAAAGAAAGCCCATTTCTCCAAACACTTCCACAAATCCAAATATCGGTCTTCCAAAAAGCCCAAAGGTCTATACCGTTATTTCTGAAAGAAAGACCCAAGCCAGTACAGAAAGCCCAAAGGCAGCAGATGCTTTATTTGCAAGAAAAAAGGCCGTTTTACAAAGAATTGTCCAAATAAGCCGGCCCAAGCTGTTCGCCTTATCCAGCACCTCTTCAAATAAAAAATGCTCTCAGATCATGAAGAAATTGAGTCTTGTTTCTCGGAACAAGAAACTTATGATGAGCATACTGTTTTTGCTCTCCAAGCTGATCCTTCCAGCAGTGATGATGATGATAGTCCTCCAGTTCCTATATACCAGGTTAGTCATACACCATCACCTCTTCCTACTCCTTCCGTTAAACTCCATGTCCTTCCCTCCAAATATTCCACACCAGTTCCAGTCATAGGATTCATAGACACTGGCTCACAAAAGAGTATGATGAACCCTTCCATTCTTCCAGTCCATTGTTGGGAAAAACACATAGAACACTACCGAGCTGCAAATGGTGAATTGTTTCAATCCCATTTGATCTCTAAAAAGCCTATAGGTATCCAATTCTTCCCAAATTGTACCGTATGGGTCAAGATCGTAGATTCTAATCTTCCTGACACAGATCTACTCGTTGGGTTTGATATTCTACAACTTGCCAAACATCTCCACATTACAGTTACAGGTATTAGGCATAAGCAAATGTTTAAGCCCTATACCAAAATTCTCAAAATGTTTGGCCTTACAGATGTTCCACCATCCTACCAACCTGTCCGTGATAAACTCCTCCCATTTCGTCCAGAAAGTCATAGTCAGTTTCATCACTCATCTCCTCTGTGGAAAAACCCTGATTTCTTTGTTAAGTTACCTTTCAAACTTAATGAAGACATTAATCCTACTAAGGTCACCCATCCAGGAATGACACCATCAGACCTTAAACTAGCCCAAACTGAATGTTCTGAACTCTTAGCACAAGGCCTCATAGAACCAGCCCATTCTGATTGGGCTTGTCAAGCCTTTTATGTTGAGAAAAGGTCAGAAATCAAAAGGAGAAAAAAGTGTCTTGTTATTGACTATCAGCCCTTAAATTGTTTTTTAAAAGACGACAAATTTCCTCTCCCAAAGATAAATTCCCTTTTTGTCCACCTCAACAATGCCACTGTGTTTTCACAGTTTGACTTAAAATCAGGTTTTTAGCAACTGGGAATTGAACCTTCTGAGCAGCCCAAAACCGCATTCTGTATACCAAATGTCCACTATCAGTGGACCGTTCTTCCTTTCGGCCTCAAAATTGCACCATCTATCTTCCAACGGGCCATGACCCATATCATCGATGATATCCTACTTTTCTCTATAGATCATACATCTCACCAAGCCCTCCTTGACCAGTTCTTCAATCTTGTCAAATCTTACGGCATCATGATTTCATCCAAAAGGAGCGTTATTGGCCAATCCTCTATTGAGTTCTTAGGAATGATTATAGAGAATGGTAAATATCGTCCAGGTCCTCACATTGCCCAAGAATTACTCCACTTTTCAGATGAAAATCTCGCAAAGCACCAAATTCAACAGTTCCTCGGAATTGTAAATTATCTCAGAGATTTTTTCCCTAAAGTGGTCCAGCACACCTGCCACCTATCGGCCATGCTCAAGAAATCAGCCCCTCCTTGGGGTCCTCTGCAGACAACAGCTGTCCACCAGCTAAAGCAACTTTGTCAAAAGCCTATCCCACTCAGAATTCCATCTGTCGGCCACCGAATTCTCCAGACCGACGCTAGTGATGATTTCTGGGGAGCTGTGCTTCTCGAACGCATCAACGACAAAAAAGAATACTGTGCTCACGCAAGCGGACAATTCAAGCCATCAGAAAAGCACTACCACACTGTATATAAAGAAGCCCTCGCTATCAAATATGGAATCCAGAAGTTTGAATTCCATCTCATCGGGCATGCTTTTACAGTCAGACTCGACAATTCTGCTTTTCCAAAAGTGCTGAACTTCAAGAATAAGAAACAACCAGACAAACAAGCCCTGCATTTAAAAGAGTGGTTTTCTAGGTATGAGTTTTCAATGCAACACATCAAAGGTAACAAAAATCTTATCCCTGATCTTCTCTCCCCTCATCTGAAAAAACCTCCTGATCCTATACTCATAACTTCAGTCGCAACCATTCCTCTGATAGCCATGGTCAACACACTTCCTAACCATGTGCATCAGAAAGTTTCCAAAGCGATCCAGTCCAGATTAGTTTTACTATATGAATAGAGTATCAGACACAGTTCACCCTGTTGAGTAGCTATGGATGGCTTGTGTTATGGGTGGTAAGTGTCGAAGTACTATTTTTAGTAATGAGTTTAAGCTATTATCAGTGATTGGTAGTATATCGGCTGGAAACCCGAGCATGCGGGCTATTGATCCAAAGGATACTTTGTGTATCATGGTTCTGGTTCCACTCCTATCCCTGTCATTGGTTTTATTGACATAGGTTCTCAAAGAACCATGTTAAATCCTTCCATTATTCCTTCCAAATAGTGGGAAAAACACACAGAGTACTATAGAGCCGCAAATGGTGAACTTTTCCAATCCCATTTGATTTCCAAAAACCCCATAAGTATCCAATTCTTTCCAAATTGTACTGTCTGGGTTAATGTCATTGGCTCTAATCTTCTTGACAAAGATCTTCTCATAGGATTTGATCTCCTTCGGTTAGTCAAACGTCTTCAAATTACTGTCACTGGTATTCAGTACAAACAGATGTTTCAACCGTATAGGATGAGGTGAACACCTCCAAGATGGAGATGCGTGTAACCTTCACGTTTCCACTGGGTGATTAATTCCGGTGGAATCTCAAGGGTGACATACTGTTTGGCTTGGGTAGCTTGGATAGCACACTGGTCTAGTTTAGAAGATTGGACATATTCTTTCGGATGAGGTCTACGAGTAGAGATGAGTGTACGGATACTACGGGTAAGAGAGGTGTTTTGTTTATACAACTGGTATGGAGAGATAAAGAAAGAACTTCTTTATCATGACATCCAGTTCTAATTCAAGTGATATTTCTCCTGTTACTTTAATGACTTTAAGCTATTATCAGTGATCGATAGTATATCAGCTGGAAACCCGAGCATGCAAACTATTGGTCCAAAGGATACTTTGTGTATCATTGCTCTGGTATAACAACGCCACGTACTCCGTGCACCCTCCTGGTATCAGAGCCACACTTTTTATGAGAGTGGTATGATACGATTATTGGTTTCCCGATAAGAAAGATAAAGAAAGAACTTCTCTATCATGGCATCCAGTTCTAATTCAAGTGATAGTTCTCCTGTTACTCTGTCTTCTACTCTATCTCTTCTTAAATCTTGCACAAAGCACTAAGCATTTAAAATAGAAAACTTAATAGAATATTCCTACATCCCAGATTCTGCCCAGATCTCTGAATCTTCCATGCCTCTTATCAGTCAAAAGAAATTCCTCTCTTACCCGTAGTATCCGTACCCTTATCTCCACTAAACGACCTGTTCCCAAAGAATATGTCCAACTCTCTGAACAATACGTCATCCTTGAGATTCCACCAGATCTGATCACCTAGTGGAAAAGAGAAGGCTACACCCATCTCCATCTTGGAGGTATGCGCCTAATCCTCACTCTGCACGGTCGGAAAAGTCTCCCTGTCACAGCCAGAATTGCCCTGCTTGACACTCGTTTCAAAGAGTACCAACATGTTGTTATTGGTACTATCCTTACAACTGTCCACGCTGGCAGTGTTCTCCTCACCTTCTACCCAAACTTCAACCTTAAAAGCCTTGATTAAAAAATGGATCTTGTCTCCAACCAGATGCAACAGACTTCCAAAAGAATCGATTCCATTAAAGCACAAATGGAACGCATCTATCATGTTCTCAAAGCACGAATCTCCCAGCTTGACTCCAATTTGCATGCAATGATCTGAAATCGGTTGATAAAAAAGAAGCTGAGATCAGAAGGCTAAAAGCTGAACTTGCTAGAATTGATGCTGAAAAGCACCATGCACCACCGCTGTTTGCGAAGTCTCCTCCTTTACCTATGCCTACAGCATCCTTCAGCTCTTATCAGCCTTTTTACACTCCACCTCCTCCTCAGCCTTTCAATTATGATCGTTTCTTTGGTTTCTCTCACCATACTACAGCTTACAAACAAGCTGAAGCCTAACAACAAGAAACCAGAAAGCCTGATACTTCATCCAGACAACGAAGGACATCTCTTCCTTCTTCTTCTAGACCAGCTCCAGCACAAAAGTCTAGTCCTCCAAAACCAAGTCCACCAATTACCACAGCTGAACCTACACAGCCTCCAGTACAAAGTCCTCCTCCTTCTCCTCAATACACTCCAAGTACCTAGGCAAAAGATAAAGCACCCTCACACCAGTATTCTCAACACCTTGAAACTGAATCACAATTTGAATCTAGCCCTGAACCATCAGAACCAGCATCTTCAGATTCTCCATCTACTGAAGCCATTTCATCTTCAGACTCTGAAGCCAATTATGCTGAAGTTTCCAGATTACTTATGGTTCAACCCTCTACACGGTCAAATGAACCCTTCACTACTGAACCACCTGAAACAGGAACTTCTTCTCCTCCTCCAAAAGAAACAGAAAACAACAACCAATCCACTCAACCTGCACAACCAAGTCAGCCTGAATCTACTCCAAAGCCTGCAAATGGCCCATGGTTTACAATTGATGATATTCCCAGGAAACATTGGTATAATCATTTCCAGGAATTCTGTGCTTGGATTGATGTTCAAATGTTGCGGTCCAGAGCAACTAGTCAGAATACTCTCAAGGAATTTACATCCAGATTCACAGGTTCTCTCAGAGATTGGTTTGACAGTCTTGGAACCTATCAGCAACTCCAATATTGCCAATTTCCTATTGCTCATGCTATTGCCCATCTCTATGAACAATTCATTGGAGAACCCGGCACAGCAACAGAGCTTGCCAGAAGAGAATACCATCAAATGAAATGTTGCTCTTTGTTGTCAAAAGGCTTAGAGTTTCATTACAAAAGAATGTCCCAGCTCTACTACAAGCTTGGCGGATACAATGACCCGTCTTTACGGCATGTATTCGTAGCCTCATTACCCAAAGAGCTACAGCCAGAGCTACAGTGTCAATTTAACCTGCATAGACTTGATGTCGGACAACTTCTTCTTAGTAAGATCTACCAGTTTGCAGTTGCCTGCCTTGAAAAATTGTGTGAACAAAAAGAGTTTTTCTCTAACCTCATCAAATACAAAGAACCTTTTAAGTCAGCTTGCAAAAAACCTTATTCGGCCATCAAGTGCTCCTCTGACAAAACATGTGAGTGTAAGCCCAAAAAGAAAGCCCATTTCTCCAAACACTTCCACAAATCCAAACATTGTTCTTCTAAAAAGTCCAAAGGCCGAACGCAGCAGATGCTTTATTTGCAAGAAAAAAGGTCATTTTGCAAAAATTACCTAAATAAGCCGGCCCAAGCTATTCGCCTTATCCAGCACCTCTCCAAATCAGAAATGCTCTCAGATCATGAAGACATTGAGTCTTGTTTCTCGGAATAAGAAACTTATGATGAGCATACTGTTTTTGCTCTCCAAGCTGATCCTTCCGGCAGTGATGATGATGATAGTCCTCTAATTCCCATATACCAGGTTAGTCATACACCATCATCTCTTCCAACTCCTTCCGTTAAACTCCATGTCCTTCCCTCCAAATATTCCACACAAGTTCCAGTCATAGGATTTATAGACACTGGCTCACAAAAGAGTATGATGAACCCTTCCATTCTTCCAGCCCATTGTTGGGAAAAACACAAAGAACACTACCGAGCCGCAAATGGCGAATTGTTTCAATCCCATTTGATCTCTAAAAAGCCTATAGGTATCCAATTCTTCCCAAATTGTACCGTATGAGTTAAGATCGTAGGTTCTAATCTTCCTGACAAAGATCTACTTGTTGGGCTTGATATTCTATAACTTGCCAAACATCTCCACATTACAGTTACAGGTATTTGGCATAAGCAAATGTTTCAACCCTATACCAAAATTCTCAAGATGTTTGCCCTTACAGATGTTCCACCATCCTACCAACCTGTCCATGATAAACTCCTCCCATTTTGTCCAGATAACCACAATCAGTTTACCCACTCATCTCCTCTGTGGAAAAACCCTGACTTCTTCGTTAAGTTATCTTTCAAACTTAATGAAGACATTAATCCTACTAAGGCCACCCATCCAGGAATGACACCATCAGACCTTAAACTTGCCCAAACCGAATGTTCAGAACTCTTAGCACAAGGCCTTATAGAACCAGCCCATTTTGATTGGGCTTGTCAAGCCTTTTATGTTGAGAAAAGGTCTGAAATAAAACAGGGAAAAAAACATCTTGTTATTGATTACCAGCCCTTAAACTGTTTCCTGAAAGACGACAAATTTCCTCTCCCAAAATAAATTCCCTTTTTGTCCACCTCAACAATGCCACTGTGTTTTCAAAGTTTAAATTAAAATCAGGGTTTTGGCAACTGGGTATTGAACCTTCTGAGCGGCCCAAAACCGCATTCTGTATACCAAATGCCCACTATCCGTGGACCATTCTTCCTTTCGGCCTCAAAACTGCATCATCTATCTTTCAACGGGCCATGACCCGTATCTTTGAGCCCATCCTATCTCAAGCCTTAATCTACATCGATGAGATCCTACTTTTCTTTGTAGATTATACATCTCACCAAGCCCTCCTTGACCAGTTCTTCAATCTTGTCAAATCTTACGGCATCATGATTTCATCCAAAAAGAGCGTTATTGGCCAATCTTCTATTGAGTTCTCAGGGATGATTATAGAGAATGGTAAATATCGTCCAGGTCCTCACATTGCCCAAGAATTACTCCACTTTCCAGATGAAAATCTCACAAAGCACCAAATTCAACAGTTCCTCGGAATTGTAAATTATCTCAGAGACTTTTTCCCTAAAGTGGTCCAACACATCAGCCACCTGTCGGCCATGCTCAAGAAATCAGCCCCTCCTTGGGGTCCTCTGCAGACAACAGCTGTCCACCAGCTAAACAACTTTGTCAAAAGCCTATCCCACTCAGAATTCCATCTGTCGGCCACCAAATTCTCCAAACCGACGCTAGTGATGATTTATGGGGAGCTGTGCTTCTCGAGCGCATCAACGACAAAGAAGAATACTGTGCTCACGCAAGCGGACAATTCAAGCCATCAGAAAAGCACTACCACACTGTATATAAAGAAGCCCTCGCTGTCAAATATGGAATCCAGAAGTTTGAATTCCATCTCATCGGGCATACTTTTACAGTCAGACTCAATAATTCTGCTTTTCCAAGATTCTAAACTTCAAGAACAAGGCACTACCAGACAAACAAACCGTTCAGGTATGATTTCCCGGTGCAACATATCAAAGGTAACAAAAATCTCAACCTTGATTTTCTCTCTCACCCTCTAAGAAAACCTCTTGATCCTATACTTATAACTTCAGTCGCAGTCATCCCTCTAAGAGATGGTCAATACCCTTCCTAACCATGCCCTCAGCAAAAGAGTCTTTGCTCTACAAGTCACTTTCTCATCTCCTCACCAGATCCAAGATTACGCCAAAAGATTCCTCTTTAGGTATTTTCTTAATATGTCTCGTGAAACTGACATTCTGCCTAGTTTCCATCCTGATCAAATGTTTCTCCTCGATCTTACCATCGACCCATCAAAACAAATCACAGAAAACCACCTATGGATTTTCTAGTGTCTCACTGTCCTGTATGCCATCAAACTCGTGTTCCCTATAGGTCCTATTCTTGACAAACTCAATGACCCTGCCGAAGCACCTTTCCTGCTTTGGACTCTCCTTGAATGGTTTTCTCCCATTCCTTGATGGAGAAAACAACTCACTGCAATTAGCCAACGTCAAAACCTTGACCGTATACCTCCTCAAGAAGCAGCCCTCCATACCTCTGTCTTCATCGTTCATAGGCCATATTTCCAGCATCCTGTCACAAAGATGTTTTGGACTCAAAACCAAGCATATGAATGGTAGACGTTTCCTCATCCTTATCCCATTCATTCTGACCCACAGGTCTCAGGAGCTCTCAAGCAATTCCTTCTTGACCTAAACCATGTAGAACCTTCCAACTATGACATCCAACACACATCTCTTGGTCCTCGCCATGAATTAATTCATCTGTTTCCATCTGTCTACTCCAATGAAACTCACAGCCCACAAGTCCAGACCAACACTGGCCTTGTCATAAAAGAAGAAAAGCCAGACTATACCGACATACTCTACCAAGACTCCCAAGACCCTTGGGAAGACTTCCTGTCACTCCTTCCTTCCTCTAGCAGTACTTCACATACCCAAGATCAACAGTCTTGCACCATGCAGTACCTTCCGTCAAGCTCCAAGCTCATCATGGAAAAATGCCTACCTTCCACTTCCAACAATGACATGGTGATTCTCGGCCAGCGTCGTCCTCCTAGCCCTGCTGACATCATGAAGCGCCATCCTTATCTGATTCCAGACACACGCCATGATCGTGATCTTCGTGGTCCTCGACACCCTGATGACACTGACAGCTCATCTGATTAGCCAGCTGTCCTCCTTTACAGATGGGGGTCCTGTCCCATCTTTTGTCCTTATATAATTATTGGGTTTGTAATAAGTGCTTCACGTGGCACCAGTGTGTTTTACTTTTGCTTTTACTTTATCTTTTGCAAAAGGAAGATTCATGTAATCTTTCCTTATCCTGTCGGTTTGCTTTTGCTTTTGTTTTTTAAAAGCAGATTCCTTTGAGGGTCCTGTCTCAAATAGGAATCCAATGCTCTCCTCGCCTATATAAGAGAGTTCATTTCTCTCTTCAAGGCAGAGGTTGAACAACCTATTGTAATCTCCTCTTCTGTAATCAAAATATGGTTTGCTAATTCTCCTCTATCTTTCTTTATCTTATTTGAAGGGAATCAATGAGTATATCTGTTCACTTTCATCTTTAAGCGAGTATGCTCTGCACTTGCCTCTTATGAGGATCCTGTGCATCAGAAAATTTCCAAAGCGATCCAGTTGAGCTTAGTTTCATTATATGAATAGAGTATCAGACACAGTTCACCCTGTTAAGTAGCCATGGATGGCTTGTGTTTTGGGTGGTAAGTGTTGAAGTACTGTTTTTAGTAATGACTTTAAGCTATTACCAGTGATCGGTAGTAGATACTTTGTGTATCATAGTTGATTTCGTGGAAGTGATTATTCAGAAACTTCATGAGCCTGAATCACGCATTTGGTTGTCTAACTATCACGTGCAATTCCTTCAATGGGCCTCCATAAATTTGATTGAGCCCACGTTGCTTGAATCAGCCCGTTAAGCACTTCTTTGCATTTATTTACATGAGCACTTGTGACGGGTCTAACGAGAACTTGAATAGGATCTACATATGTCTCATCCCACATGTTTGTAACAGTTTTGTCCTCAATATCATCATTCCCCTCCTCTTGAAGATGATTTGTTCCCAAATAACCTGCATCAAAAGAATTGAAATTAGAAACATTAAAAGTAGCACTTACATTGTACTCATTGGGCAAATCTAGCTTGTATGCATTATCGTTGATCCTTTCCAACACTTGGAAAGGACCATTCCCTCGAGGTAATAACTTAGATTTCCTTTCTTTTAGAAATAGTTCCTTGCGAATGTGCAACCATAGGCAATCACTGGGTTTAAAGACTAGCTTGTGGCATGTTTAACATATTGTTTAGTTCTCTGCTCAAGGTAGAACTTCACCATCTCATGCATCTGCTTAACAATTTTTGCTTTTTTCTTGCTGTCTAAGTTAACAGGCTGAAAAACATGTAATGGAGTTAAATCCAATGGAGTTAAAGGATTAAAAAAATGAACAATTTCAAACAGTAAATACTTAGTAGCAATGAACAGAACGATTATAAGTAAACTCACCAAGTGGCAAAGAATCCTCCTAAGTTTTAAGGTTCTTTTTAATGATAGTTCGCAATATAATAGATAAAGTTCTATACACAACTTCTGTCTAACCATTAGTTTGAGGGTGACAAGTAGCTGAAATTCAATGTTCCTAACTTAGCATCCTCCTTAGAAACAATTGTCCTGAGCATACCATGCAACCAAACAATCTCCCTAAGAATAAATCAACAACATTGGAAGCATCATCTGTCTTGTGGCATGAAATAAAATGTGCTATATCAGAAAATCTATCCACAACCACAAAGATTAAGGCTTTCACTTGTTTAGACCTAGGTAAATGTACTACAAAATCCATCGAAACATTAGTCCAAGTTGGACTAGTTATTGGCAATAGGGTGTATAAACCATGGGGCTGCACTTTTGATCTGGCTTGCTACCGGTGACACATCTACCACAAAGTCTCTCAACATATCATTTCATATGTGACTAATAGAAGTGTTCCTATAAAACAGCTAAAGTTTTCACAACTCCGAAATGCCCCGTCAATCCTCTTCCATGGGATTTTCTCACCGACAAATCTCTCAAAGAACAATTAGGCACACACAGCTTATTCTTCTGAAACAAGTAACCATCATGCCTACGGTACTTACCAACCGTAGTCTTTCCACAAGCTTGGTATTCAATACTAAAATCATGGTCATCAGCACGCATCCGCAACAACGTTTTTCTTACCGTGCTTGTAAGGAATTACATATGGAAACATCTCTATGAATTAAACCCAATGAGCATGCTTATTTAGTTTGTGTTAGCCTTTAAGGTGTTTCAAAGACTCATGATTGGTGTGAATCACAACTCTTTAGGCTATAGGTAGTGCTACCACGTTTCTAATGCCTGAACCAATTCATACGACTCCTTATCGTAAGTAGGGTAGTTTAAGGCTGCCCTATTTAGTTTCTCACTGAATTAAGCAGTTGGTCATCCCTCCTACATTAAAACTATACCTATGCCCATACTTGAAGCATCACATAGGGAGCATTGGCCAGCTTTTGCTTGATTATTTGAAATGCCTTCTCTTACTCTTCTCCTCACTTGAATCCAACATTTTTCTTGATTACTTCAGTAAGTAGGGAGCTAATATGCTAATGTCTTTCACAAACCACCAGTAGAAGCTAGCAACCCGTGAAAGCTTCTCACACTACTTATGTTTGTGGGACTCAGCCACTCTTGGATTGCATGTACCTTCTCCTCATCAACTTGTATTTCTTGTGCACTCACAATAAATCATAGAAATACAAGTTTATTGATGCAAAAGGTACACTTCTTCAGATTAGCAAGCAAATTTTTTATTTTGAGCACTTCAAAATAGATTACATATGTACTACATGATCGTCTAAGTTTTTGCTATATATGAGAATATCATCAAAATAAACAACAACAAACTCGCCAAAGAATATGTCCAATCCTCTAGGCTTGATCAGTGTTTACTGGAAATACCTCCTGACCTGATCTCTCAATGGAAACGAGAAGGTTACACTCACCTTCATCTTGGTGGGATCCGTCTCATCCTAACCCTTCATGGGAAAAAAGGCTTGCCTATCACTGCTAGGCTTGCTCTTCTTGACACCAGATTCAAAGAAGACCAACATGCTGTAATTGGCACTATCTTGACCACTTTACATGCAGGAAGTGCACTTCTCACCTTCTACCCAAATTTTAACCTTTCTCTGCAAGACCCGAACCTATCCACTACCTTCAAAGTTCAGATCCAGCTCCAAGGAGCTGAACAGTCTGTCACTTCTAAAATTGCCACTCTCCATCACCAGCTAGTCTACCAACTGCAAAACCATGCCTTAGACCTTCCTACACCACAATCCACCTCCGATACTCTCATGATCTTGGCTGATACTAATACGATTCCCACAATAGTACAAATTCCTAGACAAATCACCAAAGCTGAACTCCTCGAGCTTATGCCCTTGGAATGGGTTTCCAACTCCGAAAAGTTTCACAAAAACTCTCAGCCACTCCAAACTACTGAGACATCTTTTGAAAGAAGAGACGATGGTACTGTCAAGATGACTTTCCAGCAACCATCAAATCCTGCTCCAAGGGTCTCCTTCTCTTTTACTTCCATGATCAAAGCTGTTTCTATGGTTCAAGAAGATCTCCCTATCCATAGCTTTGCCTCGGATGGTTATCCTATCTATCCAGACAAGGTTGATGGCCACTTCATATGGGATATCCTTGAAGCCCGTATGTGCGATCTTGGTTGTCCTTGTCTTGATGACTTCTCTGATGATGATGAAGATTATTCTAGATGACAAAAAAAAATCTTCTCCAAAGTCACCTTGAAACCTGCGAGTCCTCAGCCTCCCCCTGATGCTGACTCTCTCCCTCCTCTTCTGGTTTATAACAAAGGGCTCAGGTACATAAAAAAACACAATCTCTTAACAAAATTGCCTTCTCAAAATCAAACTATGCATCAACCTCAAGCCTGTATGATGTTCTCCTCATCATCCATCTCCTACCAAGAATAGTCCCCTTCTCTTGAAAAATAAACTGATCCTGAATCAAAGGTTGTCACCTGACCATTCGTTCCCTCACCTGTAACTCCAGCAGATCATCATGAAAAACCAAGACCTTTTAAAGCTATTCTTAACTGGCAAACACAGAATGCTAGGGCCCAGAATACTGCTCTACAAACTCTCAATTCCGTGTTGAGACAGTTGCCACTCAAGTCCAATAGAACACAAAAAAGATAGAGCAGTCTCCTGGTATCAGAGCCAACCCTTTTTTCCGAGTGGTATGATATGATTATTGATTTCCCGATAAGAAAGATAAAGAAAGAGCTTCGCAACCATGGCATCTAGTTCCAACTCAAGTGAGATTTCTCCTGTTACTATGTCCTCTACTCTTTCCCTTCCAAAGTCTTGCACAAAACACTCTGCTTCAAAAATAGAGAATCTTGTAGAATATTCTTATATTCCTGACTCTGCTCAAATTTCTGAATCTTCCATGCCTCTCATCTCCCCATATCAGTTGTATAAACGAAACACTTCTCTTACCCGTAGTATTCGTACTCTCATCTCTACCCATAGACCTCATCCTAAAGAATACGTACAGTCTTCCAAATTAGACCAGTGTGCTATTCAAGCTACTCAGGCTGAACAGTACGTCACCCTTGAGCTTCCACCTGAGCTCATCACCCAGTGGAAACGTGAAGGCTACACCCATCTCCATCTTGGAGGTGTACTCCTAATCCTTACTCTTCATGGTCGAAAAGGTCTTCCTGTCACCGCTAGAATAGCCCTGCTTGACACTCACTTCAAAGAGTACCAACATGCTGTCATAGGTACTATTCTCACTACTCTCCATGCTGGCAGTGTCCTCCTTACCTTCTACCCAAATTTCAACCTATCTCTCCAAGACCCAAATCTCTCCACAACTTTCAAAGTCCAATTCAGCTCCAAGGAGCAGAACAAACCGTAACCTCAAAATATAGCCACACTCCATCATCAACTTGTGTATCGGTTACAAAACCATGCACTTGATCTTCCTACTCCTCATACCACTACAGATACCCTCATGATCTTAGCTGACAACCATAGTCCAAATTCCGAAACAGATCCCTAAGTCTGAACTCCTTAAGCTTATGCCTCTTGAATGGCTTTCCAACTATGAGAAGTTCCACCAGAACTCTCAGTCTCTCCAAACCACAGAAACATCCTTTGAGAGACGAACAGATGGCACAGTAAAAATGACTTTCCAGTCTTCTACTGAACCTCTCAGTAAAACACCATATTTCTCCTATACTGCTATGATCACAGCAGTTGACCACCCTCAAGAAAATGTCCCTATCCATCACTTCTGTCCAGATGGCTATCCAGTCTACGTTGATAAAATAGATGGCCATTTCATATGGGATGTTCCTGGCTCAGGCATGTGTGATCCAGGCTGCACTTGCCTACAAGATTATGATTCCTCTGACGAGGATGAAGATGAACCAAGAAGGCACAGAAGGCGCAAAAAGAAGGTGATCCATCATACTCCTTGTAGATCTCCTTCACCTCCTCCTCCAGAACCTCCTAAGCCTGCACCACCATTACCCATCTACAACAAAGCCCTCAAAATCATCAGATCTGATCCCTCTTACAAACCCTGCAGATCAGAACTTCCACTTTTACTACCAACACCACCACCAGTAGCAAACTACTACATGTTCTCTACCTTTTCCAGTAATTACAATGAAACTTTCCCTTCTCTTGAAAAGAGTACAGATTCCAGAACCAAAATGGTCTCTCAACCTTTTGTATCATCACCTGTCACACCTTTAGGACAGCATGAAGAACCAAAACCTTTTGAGTCAGTTCTCAACTGGCAATCCGAGAATGCCTCAGCTCAGAATATAGTTCTCAAATGCCTTGATTCCAAGCTTGATCATGTCTTCAATCAGGTGCACCATACTTCAAAGAAAGTTGATTCTATTGAAGCACAGATGGAACGCATCTATCATGACCTCAAGGCACGGATTTCCCAACTCGATACTGATTTGCATGCAATGATCCGAAATCGGTATTGGGGTCCAGAGTTTGATCAGAAAGAAGCTGAAATCAGAAAGCTTAAAGCTGAGCATGCAAATCCGAAATCGGTATTGGGGTCCAGAGTTTGATCAGAAAGAAGCTGAAATCAGAAAGCTTAAAGCTGAGCAAGCCAGAATTGATGTTGATAAACAACACTAACAACCGCTGTTTCCTAGATCTCCATCTTTGCCTATACCAACAGCCTCTTTCAGTTCCTATCAACCATTCTATTCACCACCAGCTCCTCAGCCTTTCAATTATGACAGTTTCTTTGGCTTCTCCCATCATTCTGAAGCTTTTAAACAAGCTGAAGCTAAGCAACGTGAATTCCAGAAGCCTACACCTTCAAAGCCAAGAAGGTCATCCCCCCACCTTCTTCTTCTACGCCTGTACCTTCTCGAAGATCTAGTCCACCTAAACCAACTCCTCCAGCTGAACCACCTCAGCCTCAACCACCAATACAAAGTCCTCCTGAGTCACCTCAATATACTCCTGTCCAGACCAAAGATAAAGCTCCTGTGCACCAATACTCTCAGCAGATTGTTTCTTCTCCAGAGCAATCAGAACCAGAATCAGAATCAAATTCAAAACCTTCTGAACCAGCATCTTATCATATTCTCAATCTGTTGAATCTATTCCTACTTCTTCGGATTCTGAAGCCAACTATGCTAATGTGTCAAAACTCCTCATGGTCCAACCCTCTACTGGATCAAATGAGCCTCAAACAACTGAAGTCCCAGAAACTCCTTCACCACCACCAGAAGAAGAAATCGATGCTCGTAACCAATTTGCTCAACCAGCACAATCAAGCCAACAAAGCCAATCAAAACCATCATCTAAACCTTCCAATGGTCCATGATTTACCCTTGATGACATTCCTCGGAAACATTGGTATAATCGTTTTCAGGAGATGTGTGCTTGGATTGATATCCAGATGTTAAGGTCCGGTGCAATAAGTCAAAATATTCTCAAAGAATTCTGTTCGAGATTTATAGGATAGCTCAGAGATTGGTATGATAGCCTTGGCACCTACAGACAACTCCAGTTCTGCCAACTTCCTATTGCTCATGCCATCTCTCATCTTTATGAACAATTCCTTGGAGAACCAGGCACCGCTACAGAACTTGCTCGACGTGAGTACCACCAAATGAAATGTTGGTCCTTGATGATGAAAGACTTGGAATTTCATTACAAGCGTATGTTACAGCTCTACTACAAACTTGGTGGATACAATGATCCATCCTTAAGGCATGTCTTTGTCGCCTCCTTTAAAGAGTTACAACCAGAGCTCCAGCGACAGGTCAATGCCCATAAGCTCGACATTGGACAACTTCCTCTTGGTGAGATCTATCAATTTGCAGTTGCTTGCCTAGATAAAATGTGTGAGCAAAAAGAGTTTTTCTCAGAACTGATCAAAAGAAAAGAACCTTTCAAATCTGCTTGCAAAAAGCCCTATCTTGCCATTAAATGTCCTTCGGAAAAACTTGTGAGTGTAAGCCCAAAAAGAAAGCCCATTTTTCCAAACACTTCCACAAGTCCAAACATAAACACTCCAAAAAATCCAAAGGCCCATATAGATACTTCAGAAAAAAGGACCCAAGCCAGTACAGAAAAGTCAAGAGCAGCAGATGTTACATCTGCAAGAAAAAAGGCCACTTCGCCAAAAACTGTCCCAACAAGCCGGCCCAATCAGCCCGACTTATCAAGCATCTCTCCAATGCTGACATGCTCTCTGACACTGAAGATATTGAATCTTGTTTCTCTGAACAAGATACATATGATGAGCATACTGTTTTTTCTCTCAAAGCTTATCCCTCCAGCAGCAGTGATGAAGAAGATGATTTCCCCTCTGTTCCTGTATATCAGGTAAAACAATCTCTTCCTCCTAAATCTCCTCCTACTCCTTCTGTCAAAATCAAAGTCCTGCCTTCCAAATTTTCTACTCCTATCCCTATCATTGGTTTTATTGACACAGGTTCACAACGAGCCATGTTAAATCCTTCCATTCTTCCATCCCAATATTAGGAAAACCATACAGAATATTACAGAGCCGCAAATGGTGAACTTTTCCAGTCCCATTTAATTTCCAAAAAACCCATAGGTATCCAATTCTTTCCAAATTGTACTGTCTGGGTAAAAGTCATAGGCTCTGATCTTCCTGATAAAGATCTTCTCATTGGTTTTGACCTCCTTCAGTTAGTCAAACGTCTCCAAATCACAGTCACTGGTATCTGGTACAAACAACCGTATACTAGCATCCTTAAGATGTTTGCTCTCACTGATACTCCTCCATCTTATCAACCCATTTGTGACAAACTTCTCCCTCTTTGTCTAGAAAACCATAGTCAGTTCATCCATCCAGAGTTCTTTGTTAAGCTTCCATTCAAGCTTAACCAAGACATTAATCCAGCAAAAGCCACCCATCCAGGAATGACACCTTCTGATCTCAAATTAGTCCAATCTGAGTGTGCAGAATTATTAACCCAAGGCCTCATAGAACCAGCCCAATCCCAATAGGCTTGTCAAGCCTTTTATGTGGAAAAAAGGTCTGAAATTCGTAGAGGAAAGAAACGACTTGTCATAGACTACCAACCATCTTACAAGATGACAAGTTTCCTCTTCCAAAGATTAACTCCCTTTTTGTCCATCTGAATAATGCCACTGTTTTCTCAAAATTCGACCTCAAGTCAGGTTTTTGGCAATTGGGTATAGAACCATCTGAGAGGCCTAAAACCGCTTTCTGTATTCCAAATGCCCACTATCAGTGGACTGTCATGCCATTTGGTCTCAAAACTGCACCATCCATCTTCCAACGGGCCATGACCCATATCTTCGAGCCCATTCTATCTCAAGCCCTTATCTATATTGATGACATTCTCCTTTTCTCTCCAACCCATGAGTCTCACCAGCAACTTCTAGACCAGTTCTACAACCTGTTCACGTTATCATGATCTCTTCTAAGAAAAGTGTCATTGGTCAATCACCCATTGAATTCTTAGGAATGGTCATAGAAAATGGTTAATACCGTCCAGGTCCTCACATTGCTCAAGAATTACATCACTTTCCAGATGAAAATCTCTCTAAACACCAAATTCAACAGTTCCTCGGAATTGTTAATTATCTTCGAGATTTCTTTCCAAAAGTGATACAATATACCAGCCACCTGTCTGCCATGTTAAAGAAAGCAGCCCCTCCTTGGGGTCCTCTCCAGACAACAGCTGTTCGAGAACTAAAGCAACTTTGCCAAAAGCCGATACCTCTCAAGATTCCATCTGTCGGCCACCGCATTCTTCAAACAGACGCAAGCGATGACTATTGGGGTGCTGTTCTCCTTGAAAGCATCAATGGAAAAGAAAGCTACTGTGCTCATGCTAGTGGACAATTCAAACCGTCAGAAAAGCACTATCACACAGTATACAAAGAAGCCTTAGCCGTGAAGTATGGCATTCAAAAGTTCGAATTCCACCTCATCGGCCACCATTTCACTGTCAGGCTTGATAATTGTGCTTTCCCAAAGATTCTCCACTTAAAAAACAAGCAGCTACCAGACAAACAAGTCTTGCGTTTAAAAGAATGGTTCTCGAGGTATGAATTCACAATCGAACACATTTATAGTAAGAAAAATCTCATCCCAGATTTTCTCTCTCGATCTGCAAAGAAACCTCCTGATCTTTTGCCAGTTCTTATCACTTCTTTATCCTCTATTCCATTAATAGCTATGGTGACTCCTCTTCCAAATTCTGCCCTTAGCAAAAGAAGTTTTCCTCTCCGTATGTCTTTCTCTTCTCCACATCAAATCTAGGACTATGCCAAACGTTTCCTGTTTAGGTATTTCCTGAACATTAAACGTGATAGTATTCGTGGTGCTCTTCCTTCCTTTCACCCTGAACAAATGTTCCTCCTAGGTCTTACCCTAGAATCCTTCAAACCTGTCACAGAAAACCAACTTTGGTTTTTCTGGTGTCTCACAGTCTTGTACGCCACTACACTTGTCTTCCCTGTTAGACCAGTTCTCAACCAACTGAACAATCCTGCTGAAGCAGCCTCCCTGCTTTGGACTCTCTTAGAATGGTTTTCTCCTATCCCTTGGTGGACAAAACAACTCTCTGCTATGTCTGAACGTCAAAACCTCGACAACATTCCCTCTCATGAAGCTAACATACACACCACTGTCTTTTAGTTCGTCGTCCT
>JAEVFN010000188.1:0-59231 GCA_030449075.1 Murraya paniculata | reverse complement strand
AAACTTATTATGACATGTACATTCCTTCAAATAAATCATTTACTTATCAAATTTCTCAATTCACACTTGTCACTAACATAATAAACAAAGTGGCAAACATGTTGTAATATAACTGAAAGCTAAAGATAATACAAATACTAAATTTTAAAAAGTCATCATGTCATCTAATGTCAAAAGATTACATAAAATGTCTTAAATTTTATTTTTGTTTTGTTGTTGTTGTTATTTTAACTAAACTCCAAGACTAGGAAGATGCGTTTCTACAGTAAATAAACTCCATATTCAGCCACCTTCAACTCAAAAATATAGAAAAGGTTAGTAAAAATACAACAACATAACTATCAGTTATTCCACAACTCTCAATTATTCCCTCCCCCAACTAGAATGAGATATTGTCCTCAGTGCCTGAAAGAAAAGAAATTGAGTTTAAAAAACATCACCTGAATGATGCAACGTAAGAATATTTACAAATGGAGGATTAAATCTAATTTGCACTTCTTGTTACTGCTCCTGCTACCATCATTAGTTGATCAATTGAACGTAAAGGTCCTAAGATCTGGCTCTGGTCTGTAGTTACTCGTTAGTAGTAAGGCACAAATAAATAGCTTTTTCATTGTGAATGAATGAAATGACTCTTGATTGCTTGGTTAAAAAATGCTATCAAACCATCATAAAAATTATTAACATTTAACAAACTGATTGATTGTTTATAGATGTTCAAATGGGCCCAAGATGCAAATATAATCGGTGCCTCTAGAGTTGCAGCATCTCCTAGCAAGAAAAGGAAAGCGTACACATGGTTTAGCATCTCAGATATTCTTTCTTTCATACTTGAGACGACTAGCTCTTCTCCAATTGGTGAACTAGGTAGATATCCCAAACGTTTTGGGGCTTTTGGAACGATACCGAGCACTTGGCTTCCTTTAGTTTAAGCAACTTCTAAGACAAGTCTTGATAACCCTCGGTTACCTCCTCTATATACCTGGTGCATTTTTCCTTTTGTTAGTACTCGACCAAGATCTATAGCTATCTAAACAAACTCTTTGTATTTTCTATAATGATGCATGAAAGCACACAAACGCTCTTGAATTGTCTATTCAAAGTTGCTGCCATTGGGATAATTCTCAGAAACAATTTGTGAATGTTTAAAAAGAAGCTTGTATTTACAGATCTTAGTGACAGACATAATGATACACAGCTGTAAATAAGGTAGTGTATTTATTTAAATGATGCATGAAGTTCATGGCTCAAGAGTCAAAAGTAAACAAGAAAGAAAACAAACAATAAGTAAAATATAAAATCACACCATTAAAAGTAATAATTCAAATAATAAAAGAATAGTAAAACATAAGGATATGTATTGGTATTTGTAATTGTGGCTCACATCTTCCTCTGTTTTTATGTCAGAAACTGCTTGAATGCCCTCTATGGGTTGAGGATAGGCTTTCTATCTAGCTTTCTTATAAACTGGCAAACAAGATCGTTTATAGTCAGACTCTAGAGACTATATCATACATGTGCTTTTGGAATAATGGCCATAACTAGGAAATTGCAAGTTTGTATCTATCCACTGGATTACGTTTCAAGAGTTGTAAGGATGTCATCAAATGACTCTTCATTCAAGCCATCCCTAATAAATTAGTTTTGTCTTCCCAATTGTCGGACACCATCCCAAAGATTACAAGGATGTCTATTATAGTTTGTTCAAGCTCACTTATGACAAGAAACTTGGAGCATCTAGCTCTTCGTTTTCTTGAATAGTGTCCTTTCTCGTAACCAAGTATGTAGGCAACAAATTACGGAGGTAACCCCCCCCCCCCCGCCAATCATACTTTGGCTTCAATTAACCAATGGATGTCACTAGCGATGTTAATTCCTCATAACCCAGTCACAACCGCTCAGGCTGAACTTTGTAAATTGTGAAGAGTACATTTTGAGGGAGTGGAAGAAATTGCTTGTAAGGCTTTGCAAGAATTGCACTACTATCCATACCTTGGCTTGAGAATTTCAATTATTGTAGAAAATTGAATGAACCGACTTTAATAGTCATAGAGTGACGTTATCCACCACTTTACTAAGATAACAAATGACAACACACCAAATAAAAGATTCAGTTTAGCAAAAAACAAAATACACGTGAGAGCAAACAACAAAATAAAAACATACAATGTATAAAATGGAATGTTAACTCACCATCGTCCCTTTATTGAGCTTACCTCAAGCTCTAATTAGATATCATAGATGCCCTCCTCTTTGTCTCTGAGCTGTCTTTCTAGCTCTTCAAATGATACTAATGCTGGTGGTTTTAGATCCTAGACAAGATGTAATTTACAAATTTAAAGTAAGTCGCTTAAGTGACGCTTCACACGTAGAAGTTCATTAAGGCAGTTGAAGGATCTGCCTCATTCAGGTACTCATAACATATAATATAAGTGATAAAAGGCAATGCAATTATTAAGTAAACGCTCAAATATGGCTTTAATATTTGACCATTAACATTTAAAGTAACACCATTCATTGGATCCTTAATTTCAATGGCCCTATGTGGAAACACAATGTGAATAATAAATGGACCAGAGCATCAAAAGCATAATGTACCTGAGAATAAATGCAGACAAGAATTGAATAAAAGTACTTTCTGACCTGGTGTAAATCATAATATGCTTGTCATGAAAGACTTTCATCTGCTGCTTGTAATTCTTGTCATTTTCATATGCATCATTGTGAATCTCTTCAAGTTTTGTCAGCTATAATCGCTTTTCCGAACTAGCTTGTTGCATGTCGAAGTTGAATTTCTTGATGGCCCAATATGGACAATGCTCGAGTTTCACCTCTAGGTCACAAGCTTTCTCATATACTAGCCTATATGGAGACATTCTAATAGGTGTCTTGAAAACCATTCGATATGCTCATGGTGCACCATCAAATCTCAATGACTAGTCTTTTCTGTCTGGTCTCATCGTCTTTTCTAATATATGCTTTATTTCTCCACTGGAGATCTCGACCTGGGTCAGTGGTTTGTGGATGATATGAGTAGCCATTTTATTGGCAATGTATTACTTTGTCAAAAGAGCTTTAAATAATCTATTGGAAAAATGAGTACCACCATCAATGATTATCACTCGAGCAAATCCACAGCGTGAAACATTGTTGCTTTTCTAAAATCCCATCACCATCTATGATCATCAGTTTTGTACAAATTTGCTTTACCCACTTTGATATGTAGTCAACAACAACCAATATATATTGATGGCTAAAAAGAAAGATGAAAGGCTCCTACGAAATCGATGCCTCACACATCAAAATCTCAACTACTAGAATAGGGTTTAGTGCCATCATGTTTCTTTATGTAATGCTTCCCGTACGTTGACACCTATCACATGAAGAACAGAAAATGTAAGCATATCAAAATAAAGTGTAAACATCTCTACAAGCTTGTTTCAGGCAGAATGAAAGGATTTTTTAAAATTCACTCTCTAGGATGCATCGTTTGACAATTTGATCTACACAATACTAGACCAAATAAAGATAATCCCAAAAGATATTCTTTATTTTTACAAAAAAAAT
Organism: Murraya paniculata; assembly: GCA_030449075.1. Classification (NCBI taxonomy): domain Eukaryota; kingdom Viridiplantae; phylum Streptophyta; class Magnoliopsida; order Sapindales; family Rutaceae; genus Murraya; species Murraya paniculata. Next base: position 55,664 of record JAEVFN010000188.1, on the reverse strand, counting down.
TTGGATTTGTCCTTCTTAGTCTAATGTTTTGGAAATTGATTTGTAACATGATAATTAACTATATCAGCATACCATGACAGTATTTCCACACTCCTTAGTTATTCGAATATCGGGGAATGATTCATTCAGTAGCAATGATTTTGGAATTACTTCAAAATTGAAGCGAGGGACCATATTTTTCTATGCCCTTCTTGTCTTTGAACTCAAGGTTGAACTCCACAAAGCAACACCCATCAAAATAGTCTGGCCTTTGCATATTTTTTTGTAAAAAGATATTTACATCCTATGAGATAAAATCAAAATTTTTCTAGTACAAACACTACTTACTTGCATTGTGTTTTCAGTGGTTAAGTAATTCAACTATGCATCATTCAGTATCATACTAGTACAATTGATAACTCCATGAAATGAAAGTTATCATGGCATTTTTAGACTTAAACAATGTTGCTGCAGTGGACTTGCAGAAATGACAAAATACTTGTCTGTAGAGGAACTGAAAACAGTTTGAATAAAAAAAGATGTTGTACCACTTGCCGTAGCATTCCAGGAGCAAATACAGATAAGACTGCCCACGTGTTAACTATAGAGTATGCTGCAGCCATTAGTGCTTTTGTCACTGTCACGTGCAGACAAAACATTGACAGCGGCACAAAAAGATATGCGATCCTGGGTTGCCAAAAAAGAGACACGTGGCCACATGCTTTTGATTGCTCTAATTTCAAAATATAAAAAGAGCACACATGAAAGAAAAAAGGGGTCGTCACTCAAGAAAATCATGTGGCCACGTATCTCTTTTTTGGCAAAAGAGTGGGAGGATCAGAGAGAGTTGAGGGCTGTAACAAGGGATTCCAAAAGAAAAAGAATGAGAGATCATAAAGGCCTAGTCGAACTCAATTCCTTATCTTTACTTTCTTGTTTTCTTCGCTCTATAGGAATGTATTTGATGGTAAAAACGCGTATTGCTATTGTTTTATTGCATATCATGAACTAAACTTTGATGTAATTAAGTGTTCAACAAGCTTAATGGTTAATTGACTTATATATGAGTGTTACTTAGAATCTACTATAGCATTTTATTTTAATCTTACTTATTGCAATTCCCTATTTCAGTTAACCACCTTTTTAAGAAAGAGTATCAAAAAGTCTGACTTAGTGGAAGAGATCGAGACAATATATGGTTTTGGATTGAGTTTCCAAAGTTACGTTAATCCCGATTTGAATGACGATGAGACCAGACAGAAAAGACTAGTCATTGAGACCAGATTTTTGATGATTCATTTGATGATTCATTTCATTGTCATCAAAAGACTAGTCATCGTCTTTTCTAATGACAATGATCAAATGAATCATCAAAAATAAAAAAGTGATCTATAAAGAAAACGTTCAACTATATCACAAAATATGCTTAGCATAAATCGTTGAAATGTGGTAGGTGCATTACATAATCCAAATAAAATGCTCCTATATGCAAAAGCGCCAAAAAGGCAAGTGAAAGTGGTTTTCTCTTATTCTTTCAGTGTCATAGGAATTTGGTTATATCCTGAGTAGCCATCTAAAAGGCAACAAAATTCATGACCAGCTAGTCTATCAAGTATTTAATCGATAAATGGTAAGGAAAATTGACGTTTTGTGTGACAGCATTCAACTTCCTATAATCTATACATACATGCCATCTTGTAGTTACTTTAGCAAGTATTAGTTCATTGTCGGCATTGGTAACTACTGTGACTCCTAACTTTTTGAGGACAACTTACATAGGACTAATCCATAAACTATCATAAATTGGATAAATGATGCCTACGTCCAGTAGTTTAAGAACTTCAGCTTTAACGACTCCTTTCATTTTAAGATTTAATCGACATGAATTTCCCTAATAAGTTTAGTATTTTCATCAAGGTGAATGTAATGCATGGAATCATTGGGTTTATACCTTTTATGTCGACTACGGTCCACCTAATGCCTCTTTGTGCTCTCTTAAAACATCCAACAATTTACTCTTTTGTTTTTCATCAAGAGATGGTGAAATGATTACGGGTAAATATTTTTCATCTCCCAAGAAAGCATACTCTAAAGTGTCGGGTAACGATAAGAGCCCGAGTTTTAATGGTGATTCTAATGATTGGTTGAGTTTCTTTCCTGATGGTACCAGTTGCTTTATTCTTAACTTCTATTTGTTGGTATCCATAGATGGTGATAAATTGAGTAAGGTATTGACCCCATCAAATGATCTGTCAATCTAAAAGTTCAAACCAAAGTGAGTTAAACTTATTTGTAAAGGATTATCAGTAAAGTTAGATGGAAAAGTATAATCAACTAATTCTTTGATTAAACTTGTTTCCTGATGGTACCAGTTGCTTTATTCTTGACTTCTATTTGTTGGTATCCATGGATGTTGATAAATTGAGTAAGGTATTGACCTCATCAAATGATCTGTCAATCTAAAAGTTCAAACCAAAGTGAGTTAAACTTGTTTGTAAAGTATTATTAGTAAAGTTAGATGGAAAAGTATAATCAACTAATTCTTTGATTTCTTTGATTAAATCAACATCAACAATTTCGCCGTCTCTATTTTGAGGTTGTTTGGTAATGTTGAAAATATTCAACTCCATAGTTATGTTGTCAAAGGACAATTGTATATTTTCAGGCCTTCATTGAATATAGGCATCGATAGTTACTAAAAAATGTTAGCCTAAAATAATAGTGATGTGCTTCTTTGAATCCTACACTGGTTGAGCGTCAATCATAACAAAATTGATAGGAAAATAAAACTTGTCTACTTGGATAAGCATGTCCTCTACAATACCACGAAGTGTTTTCATAGATCTATCTGCAAGTTGCATTACAACTGGAGTTAAGTATAATTCTCTTAGTCCGAGTTTCACAAATACTAAGCAAGGCAGAAGATTTACATTAGCTCTTAAGTTCAACAAAGCATTCTCAATTATTTAATATCCTATACTTCATAAGATGGTAAGGGAGCTTGAATTTTTGTATTTTAAAGGAATTTTCTATTAGAAATGGAAATAATGTTCTCTATTAAAAGGGCCTTCTTTGGACCATGAACACTTCTTCGTTTAGTGCAAGGGACTATAAGAAACTTGGCATAAGTGGACACTTGCTTTATAGCGTCAAGCAAAACGATGTTAACATGTACCTGTTTAAAGATCTCCATAATTTCACTTATGGAATTTCCTTTGAGGTAATAGGGCTTTAGGAACATATTCTCGTAGACTACTTTTCTTTTTCTTTTTTGGTGATGATTCTTCTGAGTCTAAAAGTATAACTTTAGTTATCTTTTTCACTAGCATCTCCACTTTATTATTGACTTCTTTGCCTTTTCGCAATGTCATGATTGCTTTGATCTCTTCATCCTGCTACGATAAGCTAGTAGTAACTTCATGTACTTCCTTAAGCTGGGCACTGGCTGATTTGGGAATTTTCCTTTTTCAACTGTCATTGCCAATGTTTGAACTAAAAAGGCTAGTTAACCCACTATCTTTTCAAGGTTTGAGATCGATTAGGTTTGTGAATTGATCCAGACCAAGCCAATGCCATAAATGTGATAAGAAAGCAATTGAACTACAACCCTTACTCCAATACTTACAATCCTTGATCTTTTTTGTATTCTTGAGTGATCAACTTCGTTGCTGGAAATTATCTGCTTATTGTTGGAAGAAATCCTAAATTTCTAATGCACTTTCAGTTATCACCATTAGCCATTCTTGCATATGTGGCATCAGTCCCTCTAAGAAGTGTTGACGTTGGTGCCATTTTTTGTACCCATGATGTGGACACTTCAAGAGTAACACATCGAATCTCCCCCATACTTTGAAAAATCACTCGTCTTTTCTCTTAGTAAACTCTAAGATTTCCTTGCAAATAGCATTGGTTTAATGCATTGGGAGGTATTTTTTAAAAAATTTAGTTACTATTTGTTCCCATGATGTGATCCTATTAGCAAGCAATGTATTAAAACAAGAATGAGCTCTATCCTTTACAAAAAAAAAAAAATGAAAACAATCTAAGCTTAACATCTTTATTTGAAAATTTTTCATATTTAAAAATTTAGCAAACAGCATGAAAAACATTTAAATGATTGTGTGGATCTTCATTTTCTAAGCCATAGAATGATGGGAGACAATTTCGCACACTAGGTTTTAATTCGAAACTTCTAGCAGCTACATTTGGGTATCTTATGCATGAAATGCTCAAATTAGCTAATGGACTGAAGTAATCCTTAAATGGCCTCTCTTGTGGTACTTGCAGTTTATATTCCAAATCCATTTCAATTTTATCCTCGATTTTAACCTTTGATGCAATATGTCTATGTGTCCAAAGTATCTTTTTTAATTCAAAGTCTATAGGTTTTAGATAATGTGATTGTGACCTTGACCACACATGCAAAGAAGATTAAAAAAAAAAAAACAACTAATGAAAATAAAGAGAGAGAAGATGTTACTATACTGACCTTATCACGCTAGTACACACTTACTACAGAAACACATTCAAAACCTACACACAAAGTTATTTACATAATATTTACAAAGAAAATTAATTCTACAAATTAAAATGACTTATTTCCTCGGCAATGACGTCAAAAATTTGTTCTGCAAATTTTATTATACTCACAAGCACATGAATTTATTGTAGCATAGATTTATGATGATGTGTGTCGAGATCACAAGGAAGTAGATTTAATTAAGTGTGTAGGGTTAATTTTCTAACTTTGTATGTAAATTGGTTGGAGTTGATCTTTGAGCAATACTAAGATTTAAAATAAATGGAGGGAAAAAATTAAAGATGAAACAATACAAATGAAACACTTGAACCTCTGGATTCACGCTTAGTACTTCATCTTGGGCTTAATATTCTTTTTTAGTTTCAATTGATTTATGAGGGGGTATTTCCACTCATTATAAGTCTCATTCTAATAAATATAGTATTAAGCACTCATTATGCCAGGAGAAATAATTTTCTACTAAATGTGGTGTCAAATACATATTGTACCGGGTGATAACAATTTTTCTATCAATAATGAGTCAAGACAACCACAAGTACTAGAGGGGAGTTTTTATCTAATAAGTATATTATAAAGTATTCATCATGCCAAATTATAATGATCTTACACTAGGGAGTCGGTACCGTGTAAAATCTAGACAAGAGTTACTGTTTGTCAATGATGAGTCAAAATAATCCACATAAATCTCAGAGACAGAGTGAATAAACTTTCTAAACTAAGCCTATAGATCGCGTTGAGTCTTCATCTTCAATTCAAGCTTGAAATTAAATTAGCCACTAATAATTGAACTAAGATAAAATGATAATTTTATAACATAAAATGGAGCTCAAATTTATATTCAGAGTTATAAAATTAGGGGAGAATCCCCCATTTTTAGATACAATTGGTAAATCATAACCATCGGATGAAAATAATTCGGATGGCAAGATCTAATTAGATGGAACACATCATCAGAGTTACGATTTGGTGCATTGCATGTAACGTACATGCATTTTTCGGTCTAATATGTTGCCACATCATCAGTCAACCAAAAAGTCAACAAGTTTTTATTTAGTATATTGCATGTAACGTGTGTGCATTGTTCAGTCTAATAATTTATTGCCACATTATCAATCAACAATAAACACATATGTAGATCGAATAGGATACTAACACGTCATCGGTTAATGTCACGTTAGTTGGACCCCAACAAAATTAGCATACATCCTAAAATTTTAAATTTTTCCTTTATGCCATTTCTAAAGTTTTTAGCTATTATGTACTCAAAAATACTATCTGTTCTACTGTCCAACTTCTCATTAATTATAAAATGACCAAAATACCTTTAAAATATATAAAATACTCAAATTATAACAAAATACACAAAATCAAATGTTAAGGACTTAATTACATAAAATATAGATGTTAGTGAGACTTGGAGTATAAAATATCAATTTTACCCTTTATAAACATATGCTCTCCAGTACTCAACAAATCGTTCGACCAAAAAGTTATAAACATTATATATATTAGTTTATTGTGCTAGAAATTTGCTAAGGAAATGAGAATACTTAGTCTAGTAAGATGATTAAGTAGGCACTGATGCCAATATAATTTTGTGACTTTTTATGAATAGTATTAAAGTTGTGGATTAATTAAACAATGAAATGGGATACCATCACTCATCATAAAGTGAGCACTGTTGCCCACTAGATCATTGCTCTTTAGTTAATAGTAACCGAACATTTTGATTATTAATGTTTTTATAATTTCAAAATTTGTTTGACTGAAAAGTTACAAGTTCGATATAATAAGTCTAAATATTTAATTAATGAGTTTATATATGAATTTAATGGAGTTATTTAGTAAAAATAATTATAATAATAATATTGTCTTGTAAGGCTATATTGATTATTTACAGTAAAACCTCTTTACAGTGATATTCTATATAGGAAGAGTCTCCAATTAATCATAAAATACTCCGATCCCAATTTGGGCCAATTATAAATAAGGATAAACACCACATTGCAATGAGTTATATTTTTTCTAAATTCCATCTTAAGAAACCTTGCGACATAATAATAATTATTTGTATATTTGCAAAAATGTATGTTATATTAGATTAAAGGAACTTGCCTCTACATAGTACAATTAGACAATGAAAGAATTATTAAAGAAAATGCAAACATTTAGAGATTTCTAAGATGACTTTGCATATTCCTAATAATAGTAGATAAAAACGTGTAGTAATTTTTTGATATATTGATTTTGACATGCTCCATTTATAAAATATTAATGTGGTGCATACTTTATCTCTGTATCCTTGCACTAAGGATAATTAAGTCAAAATAATAATTTTTTCAACTATTAAGTTATAATCTCCAGCTAATAATAAATTAGTTTGGTCCAACATTATGACTATATAAAGATTTTGGTTTATTTTAGATGGCTTGTAGAGTTATAGAGTTAAATTTGATTTATAAATTTTGGGAGCAAATTTATTTAGTAAATGGGTTAAATGAACATTTTGGTGGGTCTAAATTACTTCTTTTTTTTTTTTGAATTAAATGAGACTATTGCTCAGATTACAACTGACAATTACTGGGACCAATTTATAATTCTTGTATAGCACAGCCCAGATATCGAGGGACGTCTACTCCACTCACATTGCGAAAGGGAGAAGACTGCCTTCACTCAAATTGAGGAAGAAAATTAAACCTCCACAATGCGTTATGGAGGCTCGAACTCATAACCTCACAATTGTGAGGTTAGAGTTTTGACCACTGAGCTAAGGCCCAGTGGCTTACTTCTATTGACTCCTACTCTTTGCCACTTGATTTATTGACTTTTCTACATTTTGCCCCAAGATAATTAACTCCAACCCTACCGGTGACTAAACCCGTCCATGCAAGCTGGGGGACGGGTTGGGTGTTGGAAGGAAAAGCTTCAAAACTCAAAATTTCTTAAACGACACGAGATTTTATTAAATAAATTGAGAAAGTCTTTTAATTTTCTTAAATAGTGTTTCTTTGATAGGTCTAACTTAATCTTCGTTTCTCCTCTCTTCTCTCCCGCTACAGTACAAAGTATGTTGATCTTAATATGTTTAAGATGTACACTCATGCTACTTGAAGGTAATGTCTCAATCTGTTTGTTCAAAAATTAGAAAAGGTCATGGTTCCATATAAGCGAATTCAACGGACAACTCCATTTTGTTTCATTCTCCAACCCAACATCTCAATCCCTCCACCTTCAAATGGTTTATTGATGCATCTCTTTGCTTCTTCCATTTGCATCCACATTGTATACACTATCGGATCTTCCATAGGTCCATTGTATGAGTGTAAAAGCAAAGAAAACAAGGGAAATTTATGAAAGTGGTCGAAATTTGGAGCTATTTCTATTTTCAGACAACTTTCCAGTTCTCGTACTTCTATAGCATAAAATTACCTTTTTCTGGACAAAAATACCCCCAATTAGTATCGTTCAAAATTTTATAGCCGAGGACCCCCTGTCAAGCACGCTGGATGGTTTGTCGAGCACACTAGCTAGTTGGCCTTGCGCATTAGACAGCTCTCTAGCCCATGCAACAGGCCATATAGTACTGACGAACACCAATGCAAGTTATTGCTTAACACGCATCATTGGAAGCTCAATAAGAAGTATCAAGTGTTTTTTGTTCTCATTATTGTTCTTTTTGTTCATATTCACTATAAAAATCATTCTAATGATGTTTGAGACTTGATTTAGAACAAACTCTTGTTAAGGGATTTTTGTCCACAATTGGAGTTTTTAGCTATGAAAACAAGGGAAATATAAAACTGTCTAAATTTATAAAAGACCTTCATATTTTGAACATTTTATAAATTTCTCCAAAAAAAATTCTCAATTTGAAGACTCACATATGAAATGAATGAATTTTCCAAGATAGCCTAGTGATGAAAATTCTGTTGTGCAAATATATGAATTTTTACCAAATTTATTGAAAAATTTCTATTTGAACGACTTTCTGAAAAAAAATAAAAAATTGTTAATTCTGATGCTTTGATTGAAAAATTTAATGAGCCACAGTGACTGTCTAAATTATCCATTACTTGAAAGATTATTCTTTTACACAAAATCAAATGAATTTAGGAGAAAAGGGTAAGTCCTTTTTTTTTGGTGAAACTTTTTATTTTTAATTACAATCTATGAATACTAAAATCAAAATTCTGTCAATTATCTATCAACACTTATAAATAAATATTTATAAAATAAAATAAATCCGTTCTAACCCATTCATCTTAGAATTGGATTAGGATTCTCTTCTAATATTAACTTTTATTTGGGCAAATATACTTACATGATTAATAGTTAATAAATAAAAAAATAATAAATAAATAAAATTTGACCATACATAATAAAAATGCACATGTGTCATAACATCCTTCAAAATTCATGAATTTATCACACAGACAATGGCCTGAAAAGTCCAAATTTCAACTTGCTAATTGATCCTGAAAAGTTATTGATTATCATTTGGATGAGCTATAAGCACTATAAATAAATAAGCAAGAGTCAAGGGTTGCTTAATTGGATTGGGGGCCAGTCATACCCCATTCATGGCTTCAAAATCAAAACAATTCACCAATATGGTTCTATTTTAGCTGTACTTTATGCTTTCATTTTATAGTCCAATTCAGTCCTGAAGCCAACCCCAATCTTTTTTCAACTACCTTTGGCAAAAGAATAAGAAGATCAGTAAATCTGCTCTCCCTTTGTCATGGAATGCAATAATTTGTTCTTTTGCTTTCCTCTTCATAAGCAACTGAATGTCCCAGCAGCAAACAAGTGGGCCAAACACAATGGACTTTAAGCAACGAAAAAGGTGAGGAGCATCATCATTCATGGAGCATGGAATTATGGAAAAACAAAATTAAAATTACAAAAAAATCCAGCACTTAGTAGACATATGGGTCTTAATTGTTACTTAAAATCATCAAACTAATTTTTTAAACCTGTATATCGGGCATTCACCAAAGTACTAGTAAATTCATATTTTTTTTAATGCTTATAATTTGTTGATATATTATAATATTAGATCTACAGGAAAATTTTTATGTATACGTGTAATTATAGTATAGCCTAGAAGTCTATCAAGACTAAAAAAATCCCCATGAAAATTTAAATCAGTACCCTAAACATTATTAAAAGCATCAACTTAGCATTGCCGCTTAAAATAATTAAATCTTGTTCATGTTTATGTAATGATTTGGAAAAGTTATTTGATAGACAGAGACACATACTTGGCTCTCCTTGTTTTCATGCTTTTAGCTTTCGCTGTACCACTCATGACCTACTCCATCTTTATCTTCTTCTTTCACTAGCCCAGAACTTTGTTCTCTCTTTATATGTATATATCCTGTTAACTCCGATCTCCTAACCACTGCCAAAATCGGATAACTTTCAGGTATCCAATAGAAGGAATTTGATGGGTAAGAATAGATTTAGATTCTCAGATATGTTACCGAATGCCTGGTTTTATAAGCTCAAAGACATGAGCAAAACCAGAACTCAGCAGCAGCAGCTGCTGCAGCAGCAGCAGCTGCTGCTGCAGCACAAGAAAAAACAACCCCAAATTTCTCTGCCAAGATACTCCTACAATTTCACAACAGAATCCATCAAACCTGACGAAAAATTCTGCTACAATTCTCCTGTAAACCCAAAAGCCTCAGACACTCATTTCCCTGACCATCACCCATCAAGAAAATCTTCCAAGAAGAAAAATCCCAGAAGAAAAACAATTTACAAGCCTTCTTCAAGACATTTTCCTTCTTCTTCAACTGAGAATTCTGTTGATCTCGACTTTCCTGAATCTGATTCTGAGGATGAAAAATTTGTTGTTGCTGAGGCTAATTCTTGCAACTGTGAAGTTAATTGTTCCTCCACCGATATCATTATCGACTTGGATATCGATGGCTGCTTTAGTGGTCGAAAAGCTGATGGGTTTGATACAATTTCAGAATTGGAGCTTCCTCCGATCCTGACAAATCCAACGAAGTTCCGAGAAAAATCCATTGAGGCGACTAAATTCAGAACAAGAAGTTCATTGAAAGAAGAAACCGCAACTAGGAGTCAAAAAGAACACAGAACAAGTCTCGGAATCCAAAAATCGTCACCATCACATTCAATAGGTATAAGGCTGAGGGCAAATTCTCCAAGAATTGCAAGCAAGAAACTTCAGGCACACGCAAGAAAGAGCGTTTCATCAAACAGAAGCTCAAAATCCTCAAACAAGAGCATTTCGGAGAGCTTCGTGGTGGTCAAGAGTTCATTTGATCCGCAAAGAGACTTCAGGGAATCAATGGTGGAGATGATTGTAGAGAATAATCTTCGAGGTTCCCAGGATTTGGAGGATCTTCTTGCTTGTTATTTTTCGTTGAATTCCAATGAATATCATGAGGTCATTGTCAAGGCCTTTGAGCAAGTATGGCTTGATATCACTAACCTATGCTTGTAAATAAAAATCATCTCTACATTATACAAGTTTAGGATTTTTTACTAATCTTTTTATTTTTTCTCTGTTGAATAATTTATGGCAAGCAAGACACTTAAATTTCATAGAAGTTGATAGACAGATATTTATTTAATATATGCATGTTGCGGCTTAATCATTCTCAAGTGTATTGGTTGCACTTTATAAAGTGATGCCTTGTGTTATTACAATGTTGTTATAAAGTGAAGACATCAGCACTTGAGAATGACTCTCTTGTGAGTAATAAAGTATTGTAGATATATTTTTGTGGGGAATGGCAAATGTAGAGAATTGTAATAATAATCGTGGATCTTTATTATATAAAGTAATGTGTTTACAACTTTGTATGTAGAAAGAAAATAATAATTGTAATAGGCAAACTGCAAAAAATTAATGTGTACTTCAAAGCACGTTACAAATGGCATTTTCCTTAAGATATTATTTACTCCTACCAATTGAATAATGCACATGAGTTGAGCAAATACGCCTATAGGATACAATAAAGCAATTATTTGTTTGCTTGCGTTGTGCATTGACAAAAGTAAACCTAAATACTCTTGAATATTGCAAGCTTGCCAATAATTAAAATATTGTCCTTACAGTAAACAATATATTGGATATTTGATGCATAAAAAATAGATGTTATATGATGAAATTCATTTCATAAAAGAGAGCTGAGAAAAGAGCGGTGTATGATCATTTTTTTTTCATAAATAGCCTAAACATGACCTCTATTTATAATTATACTTGTACCCCTCCATTTGAGTTGTCATATTTCATGATACCCCTTTATTTATGGCCATTGGATCAAGATTTATTTTAACTGAATCAAGATTTGATTTTAATCAATGGTTCAAATTGAACCAGTACCATTTCAAATGAAATATCACCATGAAAGGATGCATTTTCAAATAAAATGCCACCATGAAAGGATGCATTCTTAAGTGAAATGATAAATCTTCTATAAGTCACAATTAATTGGACATGTCTATATAATAAGACATCATTTATTTTGAAAATTGTTCCAACGATCCCCTACTATTTTCAAAATAAATGAATTTTGAAAAATTATCTCTTACAAGCTTGGAAAACTTATGCATAAATGAAAAGGTGTCTTTTGGACTTCAACCTTCACTTAGGGATAACATATCGAGGTTAATCAAGGTGGCATAATAGACAAGCTTTAAACCAACGTTCTTGTTCGACTAATTGGATATATCTTGCACATAAGTTTTCAAGTTCTCAAGTATTCTTTAGTTTATATATGGATTGGTCATATATCTATATCATATTTTTATGAGCGTTTAAGTAACCAGCTAAGTTACACAGGAAGCAGCACCACCTCCTACACTCACTTAGGTAAGCTTATCTAGAATGTCCCTGTAACTAAAACATTTATAAGTCCATTAAAATCTAAGTAACTTATCCTTTCCAACATGCTACAGGTATCAAGCACTCGCCTTTGGGACACATCTTAAAGTATTATAGTGCTTGCTATTACAACATATGACGTACTTTTGCTCATTGAACCCAAGATCTTGATGTTTTAGATGTTGGATTGAGTTTCCATCATTGATGATAAGATGATGCTAGTTTTAGTCCTATCCTCTTAGAAGTTTTTAATACAATATCCCTTGCAATACCTTTAGTTAAGGGGTCCGCCAAATTTTGGCGTAATTACACCTTCTATAAGTAATTGTCTTACATAACTATGTCTAAGACTAATATACCTAAACTTTCCATTATAGATTTTGCTCTATGTCGTTGACAAAGTTGACTCACTATCACAATAAATGGATACATGAGGCATTGGTTTAGACTAAATAGGAATCTCTATAAGCAAATTCTTTAACCATTCAGCTTTTTTGCTACATGAAGCCAAAGCTACAAATACTGCAGCCATGGTGAAGTCTAGTATACAAGTTTGTTTCTTTGAGCCTTATAAAATAGCTCCTTCACCAAGATTAAATATCCAACAACTTGTGGATGTATGATCATCTCGATCAGTAATCCAACTAGCATCTGGGAATCCTTCCAAAACTAAAGGATATCTAGTGTAGTATATCATAATCCATTGTCTGTTTCAAAAATTTTAGAATTCTATTCACTATTTACAAGTGTGCTTGGCTTAGATTACTAGTATATCTACTTAGCTTTCCAAAAAAAAAGCAATGTCAAGCCTCGTACAAGTCATAGCATACATAAGACACCTAATACATGAGCATATTCTAATTAAGATATTGTTCTTCCAGTGTTAGAGTACAATCTTACGTTTGAATCAATAGGTGTTGGCATAAGCTTATAATCATAATGATTAAATCTCTTTAGAAATTTTCTCAATATAATGTGGTTGGGTCGACATTAGACTATTATCACTTTTGGTAATTATTATCCCCAAGATCACGTTAGCAAGCCCATATCTTTAATATCAAAATTAGATGACAATAATGATTTAGCGAGTTTAATGCTTTCACTAACAATTCCAAAAATTAACATGTCATCTACATATAAACAAATAATCACACATTTATTTCAATTGAATATGCTATATACACATTTATTAGATTCATGAGTTTTAAATCTGTTAGAAATGATCGCTCTATCAAACTTTTCATGCCACTGCTTTGGAGCTTGTTTAAGGCCATATAAAAATTTGACTAGTTTACAAAATTTGTGTTCTTGTCCTGGTGTAACAAATCCTTCTAGTTGCTTCATGTAAATTTCTTCGTCTAATTCTCTATTTAGGAAATCTGTTTTTACATCTATTTGATGGATTTCAAAATGATAAATTGAAGCCAAAGCAATTAAGACTCTAATAGTAGCAAGTCTTGCAACAAGCGCATACATATCAAAATAAGCAAGACCTTCTTTTGTGTAAAGCCTTTTACTACTAGTCTTGCTTTAAAACTTTCAATTGTTCCATCAAATTTCTTCTTCTTTAAAAAGATCCATTTGTTACCCATAATAGAGTCCATTTCATCATTAATGGTCTCTTTCCAGAAGGTAGCATCTTGAGACTTCATTGCCTCTTTATAAGTGAGGGGATTAGACTCTGTAGTAGATATGATCATGGTCTGTCTAGATTGTGAGTTTCTTGTCCCTTCTATTAAATATACTATAAATCTAGTCCAACGGATTTTTTTGTCCTTATTCTTTTGCTCCTTCTAAATTGATTTTGCTCATTATTAGCATTAAGTTTTTGACCAATTTCTATTGGTTTATCATCCTTTTGAGAATCAATACTTTTTGTTACAGCAAAAAATCTATTTTCGTAGAATATGAGATCTCTAGATTCCACTTTAGTATTGATCTCGACAAAGCTATTAGGTTTTATTACAAAAAACCTATAAGTTATACTATGTTTAGCATATCCCAAAAATATGCATTCAATGCCCATTTCTCGTAATTTCTTTATCTGAGGCTCAGGTAGTCTTAAAATAACTCGACAACCCCAAACTTTAAGATAAGAAAGATTAGATTTCTCTTTTTCATAATTCATAAGGGTTTACTTTTATTTTTTAGTTAGGCACTCTATTCAAAACATGACATGCTGTCAAAATTGCTTCACCTCAAAAGCCTTTACCAAGTCCAAAATTAAATAGTATAACATTGACCATTTCCATTAATGTCTTATTTTTCCTTTCAGCTACATCATTTTGTTGTGGTGTATATGCAGTGCTAGTTTCATGCACAATGCCAACAGATACACAAAATTCAAGAAATAAATATTTAGCTTCTTTATCACTTCCAAGGCATTTAATTTTAATGTAATAAAAATTCTCAACTTTATTTTTATAAATTTTAAATTTATCAAACACATAATCTGTAGAATGTAATAAATAAGCATAGCAATATTTTGAAAAATCATCAATGAATGTTACAAAATATTTTTACTTCCTTTAGTAAGATTACTATTCATATCACATATATTACTATGAATTAAATGCTGTTTTTTCAATTTTTGGAAAATGAGTTCTTGTGATTTTAGCATGTGCACACACTTTACATTTTTCATGCTTATTATTTTTATGTTTAGGAATTAATTCTAAATTAGTCATATCATGCAATTTTTAATATTTATATGTCTTAAACGATCATGCCACAAAGATAATAAATCCATCATGTAAGTAAAAGAAACATTCATTTTATTAACATTGAGTTTAATTATTCCCTTATACATGTATCCTTTCCCAACAAAGGAACCATCCTTAGACAATACAAATTTATGTATATAATTTTAGGTCCATGATAAATATCAGCAAGAGTTATCATCAGCAAGAGTTAAGATGTTTTCAAAAGTAAACTTTAGTTGTATATTGTCCTTTCCTTTAATTGTTGCAATGGAAGAATGTGATGGATGCTGATGAATCAATATTTGGATGAAACGACAGCGTTGTGTTTGTGGAGGGAATGGTCCTGGAACCACGTGCAAAGAGCATGCATCACTTAAGCAAATCAGCACCGCATGAAACGGCACAGGTTACTTGTCGTTTCATGGTTTACTTAAGTGAAGCACGTGAGAGTCATGTGAACAGAAGGGCAGAAGCTGTTAATTCTGTTATCCACGCGTCAGCAGGCTGTGCATCCTGGGATTCAGACTATTGCTGCTTACTGGTATAAAAACAGAGCAGCAGAAGCATCTAGAGATAGAGAGATAGAGAGATCAGGGGGGAGTAAGGTAGAGAGGATTGTAAGGGGGGTAGATTCACGGATTGAGATCATTCCCTGTAATCCCAGATATTACTCTGTATTCTTTCTTCACTCTTGTTCAATAAAGAACCAATTATGGCTTTTCCCGTGGATGTAGGTTGCTGCCAAAGTCTTGGAAGCAATTGAACCACGTAAACTGATTGTTTTTCTCTTTCACTTCTTCCTGTTCTTTGAGTGCTGTTCATGAGTGTTTAGAAAACGAGTTTCAGTAAGACCAAAACTTGAGTGTGGGATTACAAAGTCTTAGAATTCAAGATTCTGGGCAGTGAATGATTATGTGTTTTAAGCCATTTTGATCGATTCACAACAATTGGTATCAGAGCTTTTGGGATTCTTGATCAAGACTCAAGCATGGCTACATCAAAGATTGATCTGGAGAAATTCAATGGGAAGAATGACTTCAATATGTGGAAGATCAAGATGGAGGCCCTGCTCATTACTCAAGGCCTGGGAGATGCCATTGAACCTGTGTCGAAAGAGGAGGGAAAGATGGCTTCATCGTCCAAGACTCCAGAAGAATTGTCAGAGATCTATAAGAGGGCTAGGAGTACTATAATCCTGAGTCTAGGGGATTCAGTTATCAGAGAGGTGGCCAAAGAAAAGACTGTGGCAGGGTTGTGGACAAAACTAGAAAACCTCTACATGACTAAATCCCTAGCCAACAGACTTTACATCAAAAAGAGGATGTTTACACTCAGAATGATTGAAGGTTCGTCTCTGGAGCAACACATAGATGAATTCAATAAGGTATGTGATACCTTGGAAACAATTGATGAGGGTTTGGATGATGAAGGGAAAGCACTTCTGTTAATTAGTTCCTTGCCAAAATCATATGAACATTTTGTTGAAGCCTTGCTGTATGGAAGGCAAACTCTGACTCTTGATGAAGTAAAGGCTGCTCTGAATACAAGGGCATTACAAGGTAAACAAGATGTTCTTGAAAATGGAACTGGGGAAGGACTAACCGTAAGGGGTAGAACTGATAGGAAAGAAGACAAGAAAAAGAAACAAGGAAAACAGAAGAACAAGACCAAAACTTGGAAATGTTTTCAATGCCACAAGGAAGGCCATTTGAAAAAGGACTGTCCAGAGAGGAAGAGCAAGACTAAAGAACCTAAAACCCAAAATGGAGATGTGGCCATTGTGGAAGAGGAAGGTTATGAGTCTGCTGGTGTTTGTGTAGCAACAGACAGAAATCAAAAAGGTAAGTGGATCTTAGATTCAGGCTGTACCTTTCATATGAGTCCTTTTATTAATTACTTTACTGAGTATCAAAAATTTGATGGGGGTAGAGTAATGATGGGGAACAATGCCATGTGTAGAGTCATTGGTTTGGGAACTGTTACACTTAGATTACAGGATGGATCAGTATTGGAGATCAAACAAGTTAGACATGTGCCTGATCTTAAAAGGAATTTGATTTCTTTAGGGATGTTTGATCAAATGGGGTATACTGTTAAAATGGAATCAGGTAATCTGAGGGTAATGAATGGCACGACTACAGTCTTGGAAGGCACTAGAAGGAATGGGGTCTATACACTGGATGCAGAAGTCATAACTGGGGAATCAGGTGCTTCTATAAGTGGCAGTATAGATAAAACTAAACTATGGCACCTTAGGATGGGTCACATAAGTGAAAGGGGACTCAAGGAACTTGAGAAACAAGGAGCTTTAGGGGAAGATAAGGTAGGAAGCATTGACTTCTGTGAGGACTGTGTGCTGGGTAAATCTACAAGATCCAGCTTTAACAGATCTGCTCAAAAGTCTAAAGCCATCTTGGACTATATACATTCAGACCTGTGGGGACCAGCTCAAGAACTATCTCTAGGGGGGAATAGATACTTTGTTACCTTCATTGATGATTTTTCAAGAAAGGTTTGGACTTATGCTTTAAAACATAAAGACCAAGTTTTTGAGAAGTTCAGAGAATGGAAAAGCCTGGTGGAAAACCAAACTGGAAAGAGGGTTAAAAAACTGAGAACTGATAACGGATTAGAGTTTTGTAACCAACAGTTTGAGACTTATTGTGCAAGTGAGGGAATAGCCAGACACAGAACTGTGAGGTTAACTCCACAACAAAATGGGCTGGCAGAAAGGATGAACAGAACATTGATGGAAAGGGTGAGGTGTATGCTCATTCAGACTAAGCTACCTAAGTCACTATGGGCAGAAGTTCTGATGACAGCAACATACCTAGTAAATCTAAGCCCTTCATCAGCAATAGGTTTTAAAACTCCTTTTGAGATGTGGGGGGGTAAGCTGGCCAACTATGGAAATCTAAAAGCTTTTGGATGCCCTGCTTATGTTCACATAAGTCAAGGGAAGCTTGCACCAAGGGCATTAAAGGGAGTATTCATTGGGTATCCAGAAGGGGTGAAAGGATATAAGATCTGGTGTAATGGTCTGAATCCACCTAAATGCATCATAAGTAGAGATGTCGTTTTCAATGAGAATGAACTAGCTGTGAAGAAGCAGTCCACTGATGAAACAGAGCTTGATGCAAAAACACCAGAGGTAGTTGAGTTTGAGGTGGAGCCACCTGGTTATAAAAACAGAAGTGAAGAATCAGGGGATGCTGACACTGAACCAAGCAGCACAATAGGAACTCAACAATCAACACAATCTGATATGTGTTCTCAGGAACCAAGTTATCAGCTCACC
Organism: Murraya paniculata; assembly: GCA_030449075.1. Classification (NCBI taxonomy): domain Eukaryota; kingdom Viridiplantae; phylum Streptophyta; class Magnoliopsida; order Sapindales; family Rutaceae; genus Murraya; species Murraya paniculata. The sequence goes on along the minus strand of JAEVFN010000188.1, from coordinate 37,281 downwards.
AGAGATAGAGTAAGAAGAACTATAAAGCCTCCAAAGAGATTTGGTTATGCAGACATGATTGCCCTTGCATTAGCTGCTGCCCAGGACATTGATGTTGAAGAGCCTAAGACTCTCAAAGAGGCTATTCAAGGTCCTTATAAAACAAATTGGCAGAAGGCAATGGATGAAGAGATTGCTTCCCTGCACAGGAATGAAACCTGGAAACTGGTCAAAAGGCCTGTAAACAGGAAGGTGATTGGATGCAAATGGATTTTCAAAGTGAAAGAGGGTTTGACCAAATCCGAGCCAAAAAGGTTCAAAGCTAGGCTGGTAGCAAAGGGGTATACACAAAAGGAAGGGGTAGACTTCAGAGAAGTTTTTTCTCCAGTTGTTAGACATGCATCTATAAGGGTAATACTGGCCTTAACAGCAGTTGAAGACATGGAGCTTGATCAACTTGATGTCAAGACTGCCTTCTTGCATGGGAAACTTCAAGAGGAGATACTAATGGATCAACCTGAAGGATATGAAGACCCTTTGAAGAGAGATCATGTTTGTATGTTGAAGAAGTCATTGTATGGGTTAAAACAATCCCCAAGACAATGGTATTTGAGGTTTGATGAATTCATGGTGACAAATGGATTCACCAGGTGCAAACATGACTGCTGTGTCTATTTCAAACTCATGAAGGGTACTACATATGTATATTTGCTATTATATGTAGATGACATGCTACTGGCAAGTAAAGACAGGGAAGTGATTGAGGGCCTAAAGCAGTTACTAAGCTCTGAGTTCGATATGAAGGATCTGGGGAGAGCTAAGAAAATATTGGGAATGGAGATAAAGAGGAATAGGAAAGATGGTAGGCTATTTCTGTCACAAGAAAGTTATTTGAAAAAGGTACTTACTGCATATCAGATGGGAGACTCCAAACCAGTTCAGACACCATTGGCAGCTCATTTTAAACTTAACAACTCTCAGTGTCCAACTACAGAAGAAGAAAAACAGGAAATGGTTAAGATACCCTATGCAAATGCAGTAGGGTGCTTAATGTATGCAATGGTTTTAACAAGGCCTGACATTGCACATGCTGTTAGTGTTGTTAGCCGGTACATGGCTTCACCAGGTAAAGAACATTGGAAGGCTGTGAAGTGGATTATGAGGTATCTAAATGGTACCTTGAACTATGGGCTGATATATGGGAGGAGCAGAGGAAATTCAGATGGACTATGGGGATATGTAGACTCAGATTATGCTGGAGATATGGATAGAAGAAGGTCATTGACTGGTTATGTGTTCATGCTAAATGGGTGCATGATTAACTGGAAGGCCACATTGCAACATGTAGTTGCACTCTCGACAACAGAAGCTGAGTATACAGCGGCAACAGAAGCTGTAAAGGAGGCTTTGTGGCTTAAGGGGTTGATATCAGAACTGGGAAACACACAGTCTTCTGTGACAGCTCAAGTGCTATATACTTGAGCAAGAATCCAGCACACCATGAGAGGACCAAACACATAGATGTCAAGCTACATTTCATCAGATATGAGGTATCTAAGGGGGCTGTCAGATTGGTAAAGATCCATACAGACCAAAATCCTGCAGACATGCTTACTAAAGTTGTTCCTACAGGTAAGCTCAAGCTATGTTTGAGCATTGCTGGGTTAAGTAGCTACTGAAGCTACTGATGTAGGAGAAGGGGTATAATTGGGAGTATTGATTCAAGGTGGAGAATTGTGATGGATGCTAATGAATCAATATTTGGATGAAACGACAGCGTTGTGTTTGTGGAGGGAATGGTCTTGGAACCACGTGCAAAGAGCATGCATCACTTAAGCAAATCAGCACCGCATGAAACGGCACAGGTTACTTGTCGTTTCATGGTTTACTTAAGTGAAGCACGTGAGAGTCATGTGAGCAGAAGGGCAGAAGCTGTTAATTCCGTTATCCACGCGTCAGCAGGCTGTGCATCCTGGGATTCAGACTATTGCTGCTTACTGGTATAAAAACAGAGCAGCAGAAGCATCTAGAGATAGAGAGATAGAGAGATCAGGGGGGAGTAAGGTAGAGAGGATTGTAAGGGGGGTAGATTCACGGATTGAGATCATTCCCTGTAATCCCAGATATTACTCTGTATTCTTTCTTCACTCTTGTTCAATAAAGAACCAATTATGGCTTTTCCCGTGGATGTAGGTTGCTGCCAAAGTCTTGGAAGCAATTGAACCACGTAAACTGATTGTTTTTCTCTTTCACTTCTTCCTGTTCTTTGAGTGCTGTTCATGAGTGTTTAGAAAACGAGTTTCAGTAAGACCAAAACTTGAGTGTGGGATTACAAAGTCTTAGAATTCAAGATTCTGGGCAGTGAATGATTATGTGTTTTAAGCCATTTTGATCGATTCACAACAAAGAATTTCACATATAAAGAACATTCCCATATAAAGAACATTCATATCATTCATTGCTTCATAAGATAAGAAAAGGCTATGATCTTTGCACACATGCTTGGTTGTACCAAAAATTATCCACCATGCATTATCATCTTCAAGAACATTAATCTTAGATATCATGGCCATAAAATTTGTGTTTGACACTTTCTTTTGTTTCTTAAAAAGTCGACAATCTCTTTTAAAATAACTAGGCTATCCATAGTGGTAGCATGTACCTTTCCTTTTCTTCTTGTTGGTTTGATTCTCTTTGGAATCAAACTTTCTCTTTTGGCTATTCTTGGATTGATTAGCCACAACATTAATTGTAGAAGGCATAGCAACCTGTTCCTCAAGACTATTGAGCTTGAGTTTCTTTTCAATATGAAGACTTTGGCCCAAGCTTTCTAAGCTAATTTCCTCTTTGTTATGTTTGAGACTTTTATTAGTCTTTCCAAGAGGGAGGAAGGTTATCAATAATTGAAAAAATAATAATAGACTCATCTATTTTCATGTTGTATTCATTGAATTGATTAATAATATGCAAAATCTCATTATATTGTTCAATGACAAGTCTATTATCAACCATTTTATAATTAAAAAACTTTAGAAGTCAAGAATTTCTTACTTGTGACATCTTCCTTCAGGTACTTAGTCTCCAATGAGTCCCATATTTCTTTTGCTAAAAGTTTGTTGTGATATTGATCTAATAACGCATTAGACATGGCATTGCAAATGTGTCTCTTGCACACGTAGTCATCTTTCTCCTATCTCTGTTGTGCTCTAGTTTCTGCTAATGTCTCATCTTTATGTTCTTGAGGCTTTGATGTTGTGAGAACATAGACCACAGTCAACAAGAAATACAACCTTTTCTATCAACGTATAAAGTTGCCACCATCGAACTGCTTCAATTTGACAAAATCTACTGTGGATTGCCAAGGAGATGAACTTTGTTGCCATTGTTATAGAAATAACATAGTAAGGTTGTTGGGGATATATTTTTGTGAGGAATGGCAAATGTAGAGAATTGCAATAATAATGGTGGAAGTATTTTTTATAAAGTAATGTGTTTACAAATATGTATGTAGAAAGCAAATAATAATAGTAATAAGTAAACTGTAGAAAATTAATGTGTACTTAGGGACATTACAAACGTCTTTCCTTAAGACGTTATTTGCCCCCTCAATTGAGTGATACACATGAGTTAAGCAAATACACTTCTAGGATATAATGAAGCACTTACTTGTTTGTTTGCATTGTGCATTGACGTAAATAAACTTGAATACTTGTGAATATTGCAAGTATACCAAGAATCAATATATTGTTCCTATAGTGAATTGTATATTGGATGTTTGATGCATAAAAAATAAATGTTAGATGATGAAATTCATTTTAGGAAAGAGTATTGAGAAAAGAATGGTGGAGGATCATTTTTACCATGTCTAAATGGCCCAAACATGGTCTCTATTTACAATATTTGTGTCCCTCTAGTTAGGTTGTTCCATTCAAGATTTTATTTTAATCAATGGTTCAAATTGAACCATCACCATTTCAAATGAAATACCACCATGAAAGGATCATTATTAAATGAAAAGATAAATTTAATATAAGCTACAATTAATTGGACATGTCTTTATGATAAGACATTATTTATTTTGAAAATTATTCCAACATAAAGTGTAGATATCTGTACCTGAGAATGACTCTCTTGTGAGTAGTAACAGAAAATTTATAAAAATTGTAACATATGTCCTAAGATAGTTTTTCTTATAAAAATGATGTAGACTGTACAGATTGTTGATGAACCCCCTCTACCCAAAACTTCAGTTTGCAGTCACTCAATTTCAAATTAATCTTCAGATCAATCCCCTGTTTTGACCTAAATCAATTCTAAAGTGAGCACAAAAAATTTAAAACTACCTATAAATTCTTGTAATTCTGTGAAAGCTAGTTTTTATGAAAAGTGAAAATTATTATGCAAGTGACTACTAGATATGATGAAAAACGAAGCAAGCTTGAAAGCAGTTATGATTGCTCAATTGCAAGAGTGTTGAGTATTGGACACAGCTTTGACTCCGGAAAGAAGCGAATGAATTAATTAAGATCTGCCGCTGTAGTTATATGATATCAATAATTACCTGCATTACCTGTCTAGATTGATCTGATGTCAGCCTTTATTCAACCCAATTTCACTGTAAACCAATCTGATTATAAATTGGGTAGCACTTGGTAGTGTTAATGATTTTTGAGATCCGCATTCAAAATCTTGCAGCATCTCTTTTACATGATTAAGTTAGCTGTTGGTAAAACTCAATTAATTAGCTTGTTTTGAGCTTTTTTTCTGAAAAAAAAAAAAAAGAAACTAAAGCTTTGAAATTTCAATAGATGAAATTAGAAAATAACTTCATAATTTGAACTAAAAACAAGAGATCGAAAAATAAAGATAATAAGAGAGAGGAAAAAGAAACACATGCCTACAATATTAACTATTGGATGAACTTTAATTTAGAAGTTAAAAACGAAGATTAAATTTTATGTGGGACCTACGTCTAATTAATTAATTTTTAAAATTATAAAATTGCTCTTTGTTTTAATATTAACTGTTGGATGAATTTTAATCTAATAGTTAAAAAATGTTTGTGTAAAGTTATATTTAAAAGTGTATCCTTGAAGCCATCTCTTTTCTTATACAACTAATAAATAAATATTTTCTAGCTCTCTAGAATATTAAAAAGAAAAAGAAATAAAAGCACATTTGGACATATTAGTTATATATTCGTTTAACTAGTGATGGTAAGCATAAATCATTATAAGAATATGTCATAAGACTTCAAATTAGATCACTATTTCATTTTGTTATTTACCATTAGTCTTGAAAATGTAAAATATTACAAATAAATTTTGTGTGAATTATATACATTTCAAAAATAAAACTTATAATTAATGATTTGTGAGTTGATTATTAAATTATTAATACTGCACATGAATATATAGGTATTTTGGTAAAATGTGGACATAGTATATAATGGATGGTACGATATAAAATAATAAGAGAGAAATGAGATGAAAATTATAAAATCACATTTAATGAAATTAGAGAATTATGTAAATGGCCAATATGTTTATCAATTAAGACTAAAGATAAAAATTTTAAAATCATTATTGAGAAGTACAAAATAAGGATGGAAACAAAACAATAAATCAAAATGATTGATTGTCAAGATTTTGGATTTTATTAAAGTCCGTGAAAATTATTAAACTTATTAAACTGTACGGTTTAATAATTTTCACGATTATTATACTGTTAAATCACATGATTTAATAGCTTTCCTTAATTTTAACAAATTATGATCTTAAATTAGAATTATATATATATACACACGCACATACACACACTTTACTTAGACATATTGAAATAACAAGTGATATAATAATATGTAAATAGATATTGCTATTATTTAACCAAAAAGAAACATGCATCTTTTTTTTATACAATTATTTTTTATGAAGTGATTAGGAGGTAGTGTGATCAAGGAACATGAGCTAAAATTTAGAACATAAATTAAGAATTGATATACATGTTTAGCTCAAATCAGAGTAAAGAATGTCAGGGCCTAGACATAAGAATTGATATACATGTTTAGCTCAAATCAAAGTAAGGAATGTCAGGGCCTAGACAGAAGGAATTGATAATTTTAAAATGCCTAATCAACTCTATAACCCCATACTTGGCAGCAATCCTAGTTAATTATAAGGACTTCAAATCTCTGTAAGAAACCTTTACATGTAAAGGAAAATCTGGGAACTGGTGAATCCAGCTTGCTCCTTGTAAAAAAGAGAACCAAGTCATTTATAGATAATAGCTGTTCAACTATTTCTATCACTTTGAGTGATACTAGATATATGAGGATATTTGAGGTTCGAATTTTACTCATGCATAAAAAATAATGTATTTGACTCACGTTTATGTACTACTTAAAAGAATAATTAGAAAGTCCAAATGAAAAAATAAAAATAATAATATAGTTTGTGCCAGATGAAAAAAAGGACTACATGAGGATTGGGTAAAAAATAGACAACTTACAATTAAGAGTATGTTTCGAATTGTTTAGATTGTCAAATAAGTGGTCATTTGATAATCTGACACCCAAAATATGTTTAGTAATTTAATTTCAAAAGTGACTCTTAAATATATCAAGAAATTAGTGTTTGTATTGATTCTCAAAAGTAGTTCAAATTAACCTTTTTAAAATCTAATTATTTGATAATATGATTTTGTAATATAAAATACCAAAAGTGTCAATGAAATTATATAATTTCAAAAGAGTCCTCACAATAAAGTTATAAATTGATAAAAAAGAATAGGAAAATTATCTCCAAGCCACCTCCTTTTTGTCGTATGTACATCTACCACTATAAAATTTTGACATATTCAGTACATTACATTTATTTTTTAACTTGCATCAATCAACCACTTTGATATTAATAAATGATCGTTTTACCCCTGAATAAATTAAAAGACTATTTTATTCTACAGAAATTTTTTTAAAAAAATATTATAATTACAAAAATACCCATTAATTTAATAAAACTAATAAATCTCAAAATCTAAGATGTTAATTTTTTTAATTATAATTTCATTAAAAAATTATCATGTTAATTTTCGTAATTATAATTTCATTTAAATTTTGTAATTCAATTAAGTATAAGGAATTTTGCAAAAATTAACATTGAGAAAAGCTCCTATAATTATTGTAAACTTCCCTACAATTAAAATTAAAAAACTTCCCTATACTTAATTTAATTACAAAAATTGAATGAAATTATAATTACAAAAAATTAATATGATAATTTTTAAATGAAATTATAACTATAAAAAATTGACATCTTTGATTTTTTAAATTTATTTGTTTTATTAAATGCATGTGATTATAATATTTTTATTTTTTAAAATATTTGTAGAAGAAATTATCTTTTAATTCATTTAAGGGTAAAATAAACATTTCTGGTGTCAAAATAGTTAATTTATATAAATTTAAAAATAAAGATGATGTAGAGGATATAGTAAAATTTTATAGTGGTTATATATAAATATAACAAAACATAATTGGTGCAAATATAATTGCCCAAAGAATGAAACTTTACTGCCACTAATTACTGCTCCGTCATCGGTGATGGTGCAGGCGACAGTGCCAGAGGCTATATATGCGTACAGACACCGCTGGTACCATTAGATTCATCTTTCTTCTACCTATCTAAACGCATGGACCTGGTTGGCTGCTGATAACTGGTGGAGGCACACGCGCCACCCAAACCGTGGCAGCGGCTACAAAGCCGCAGAGGGATAGATGGTTGGTGACATGCACCGCAACCTTCATTAGTTACACCGGCGACCGGCGATTAATATAAAGGTGGCGGTGCGGCATAAGTCCCGTATTTAGACGAAAGCATTATGACTACCGCCACACTTTGGTTAAGTTTGCGTCACCAGCAAATCTCCTTTGCTGATTTTGTCATCTTCATTGCGTAAATCAGAGAATTATGAATCCATTGGTTCGTAATATGATACTAAAGGATCAAACTTTTATTTCTGGCGCCGTTGCCGGCTCTTCCACCGGTATTGGGATTAAAATCGTCAGTGTTTTTCTGTTCTTTTTTTCATTTATTTTTTATTGTTGCTTTAAAATAATAGTGTTATCCATGTTATCCATGTTAATTATTATATAATAAAAATAAAAATCATTCATATTACTTACTTATTAAATAATATTCTTTGCTAAATTTGAAAAGCGAATATGAATTATATAGTAATGTAATATAATATGCCTATTTTGGACAATTCACACATACACCAAGCTTTCGTGATAAATTTATCAAATATATATGCAAATTATTTGATAATTGATTCTATTTAATTTAAATTTACCGATTATATATGCAATTTATTTACAAAACCGAGTCTTTGAGAATTTACATAAAATCTAATTGTTTACAAACTCTGATTATTTAAAGTAATCCCAAAAGTATTCTAAGTTTTTCTAGGATCTTACCTCCAGATTTTGTAATCTTAATGATTAGTCTCCTTTCAAAGCTTATATGCCCTTCATGACTTGTTACTTTCAAATTAAAATCTAGAAAATCCATCTCCGTTTGTGTTCCTCGTGGGATAAACATTAAAGTTTAAAGCAACATTAGGAAGCTTGGTTGTCAAATCTAGACCCATGGAAGAGAAAATAATTTCTTGTGAAATTGAAATATAAAAATAAAGTGAAAACAAAGACATCTTTTGGTAAAGAGAGAGAAGGCATCATAATTCTAGCAGGATGTGTATAACACAACTTTATGCCACAAATGCAATAGACCACTTCATGCAATACACAATATCCCCACAATTCAATTCTTAGCTATTATGGCATTGGAATACACAACTTTATGCCACACATGCAATAGACCACTTCATGCAATACACAATATCCCCACAATTCAATTCTTAGTTATTATGGCATTGGAATACTACAGATTGCTTGTTGCATCATTTTGTTTTAGTGATTTTGTTTCCACTTCTTCTGATATCATGACAACATATGCAATGCCAGATTATAATCCATGACCACAAATTATAAAATACAATAATGTTAATGTATAGACCAGATCATATCTCTAGACTTTTATAGCTGTGGACAAGTCAGATATTCATAATTGATACCTTCATTTGCATAGGTGTTTTGCGCCCTCTCTACCTCCCTCACGATTTAACTAAGTGGCCAGCCAAAGAAATTTGATTAGAAACCATCCAGTAAAGCCCCTGGAGGCATATAGGGTTTTGTTAATTAAATTAATTAGAAAGCAATCTAATGCCAAATCCATGATTTGATTAATCAATTTCCCTAATGAAATTGACCTTGTCTGTTAATTTAACTTATAACACAGTCGGTGCATTTTGAATTGGTCTTCTTTGATACCAACCTTTTCAAGTTGCATTCATAAGATTAATTAGAAGAACATATTCACAAGGAATTCCCCTGAAAAGGACGATATCTTACCCAGTTTCTCATCAATAATTGGAAGTTACGAAGAAATGTCTCACTATTTATGTTTTTGAACAATCCACATATACGCTTTTGATGGTTTCCTTGCTTGCTTGTAATTTGAGCCAGTAAGGCAATGACTTCTTTTCTCATTGCTGAGTTGGTGCTGACAGCAAAGAGAATAATGCATCATGGTGTATATGACTAATAAAACAAAATGGGATTCAATTTCACATCATAATTTAAGTAGATATATGCTAATGTTATCTATTGATTAGTATTTTACAAACTGACTTAGACTAATTGATTCCTAGGTTGTACAAAGATTCTAGCTCACATTTAGTTTGGAAAAAAACGTGCTTTCTGGTTGAGCTAGCTGCTTGTGCAAAAATTGTGGCCTTGTGACTTCTTTCTAATTAACACATCGCACTGTTGATAATCCTATTCATTGCAGGCTTGATTTATACACCACACAGAATCTAGATATATGTATTTACATTTCAATTGCATCAAAACTATCTGTATTGGCTAAACTTACCAGGTTCTTGAACCCGCTGGAATTGGTTTTAGTGCCTATGATGTGAGCATGCTTACTTGTAACTTTGAATTGTTCTTGTGATCTAATTTTGTTTCATCCCAGCTTGTAGCAATGATACGTCTCCTATTGTGAGTGCTGATGTATCATAAGAGCTATGATTTTAAGTTCTTCTGCTTTGAAATCTTTCGTGATTCCTTTTTCGAAATCTCACAAGGTGCCTGAAATCCAATATTCTCCACAGCTCCAACTGTGTTGAACAACCGTCTCTTGTGCACCTCTTCAACCAGTTGTCGGTGAAGTAATTGGCTACGGATATCTACTAATGATCGGTTCCTTGTTAATCTGCGGCAGTCCATCACCCTTTTAGTTTTAGAACTAGAAGCTCGTTGTGACTCAAGTGTAACCTTGCATTGTCTGTAGGAATTTTCTTCAGGACAAAATCTTGTTGAGTTGTGAGCCCTTGTACTGATGGGATGTTTATCTCTTCTTACAGGGCTTGTCTCTGACTTGTGCTCGTCGCCAGAAAAGTAATTCAAGCTGGAATATGCTCCTGAGTGTGAAGAGCCTTGGGAGCTGGCATCATCAAAAAAGTAATCTGCAAAGATGCAGGCCCACAAGTAAATAACTATCTACATTGCTATGTATGAGTGAAGTATCCAGTAGCAAAATGCAGCCCCACATGACCTTAAGAAAGTGGAAAGAATTGTTGGAGCGCTGACCTTGGAGCCAATCATGGTCATGTGTGATCAAGCCTGGGAGTGACGCTTGGGATGATGAACAAGAGGGGAATGAGTATAAAGGATGATGATACCCGTCTTCGTCTTCTTCGTAGTTAAATGTATGGTAAGCTTCAGAGTGAGGCCATTCCCGTTTCTTCCAATGTGGTACTAGTACAGAAATCTCTTCATCAATCATTTCCGCAATCTCAAATGGCTCCCAATCGGTTATCTCCAGCTCCTTCACCATCTCCATTGCCACATCCAATGGCGTATCGTTTAGTATATCGAAGGGAAAATATATATTTCTACCAGGACCTGCAAGAAAATGCAGCATATTATTTCTTCACCACTCTAGACCATAATAAGTTGAAGAATTTTGCTCAATGTATGCCAATAACATAAACTGAAGAAAGATTTGGGTTCATGCCATCTTTATCAGCAATTTGAACTTTTAGAAAGATGGTGTCATCTTCAGGATTCAGTTTCCCAGTGATTGTCATATCAGTCCTTGGTGGATCATCACTCAATTGCAGTTTCTCCAATTCTGTCTCATTCAAAAAAGGCTTTTGATTTAGCTTGGTCTTAGACAACAATTTAACTTCATCAGATGCCAAAAATGGATCAAGCAAAAGTTCTTTTGCAGCTTGTCTATTTGAAGCATTAACTAAGCATCTTCCAATGAATCTTTGTGCTTCCAGGTCTTGAATACTGTAAAGTGCTCCGGGTAGCTTCCCCTGAAACAGAGAAAATTGCCATTAACTCATACGCTAGTGCATCGATAAATGTTCTTAGAGACATCAGAACTACACTTTACCGATGTGACTTTCTTGTAAATTTGTGCTGGATTTGCACATTCACTATATGGATATTCACATGTAAGCATCTCTAAAACACACATCCCAAATGAGTAGACATCAACTAGTTCATTATAATCCTCTTCATACAACTCTGGTGCCATAAACTCCGGGGTGCCTAACAAAATTTATGAAACTACTATCAAATTAATATCAGGTGAGATAGCAGTATCATTAAAGTTTATGCACACATGCATGATAGAGCAGTGAGTACCTATGACACTGTGGGCTGATTTTGAGCCTCGGAGAATCGCTGCAAGACCTAGATCACCAATCTTGACTTGCCCAAGATGGCCATTGACAAAGATGTTATCACACTTGAGGTCTCTATGAATTACTGGAGGGTCGCGGCTATGCAGATATACAAGGCCTTGCAAAATTTGTCGCGCCCAACTCTTAATGGCTCGAATGTCTACCCTCCTATATTTTTTCCTGTATCTGCATAAAACCTAAACCTTTTCAACAGTGCATTATTATCTATCAGATCAAATGAGAAGTTTACTTCATTATACAGAGGCAATGAGAAGCAGAACCGTGGAAGGGAATTACTCTCTGAGAGTGCCTGAAGTAAACATTTCAGTGATGAAGTTGAAGGTCTTTTGATCTACATCAATCCAAGAGGTGTAGAATCGAATGATGGAATCGTGTTTGAGAGTGCTAAGGAGGTGAACTTCTGAGTACAGCCGCTGCAAATCATCTGGTGAACGCATCAGCTCATTGAGCCTTACTTGATTCCATGCCACCTCCACTCCAAGAACTTCATCAATTGCCCTGTACACTGTTTTCATTGCTCCTTTGCCAAGAACCTCTTCAAACTGTTCATCATGTCAGTAAATTTGATTAGATATCATGTATTGTTCCTTCAACCAAAAAATCATAGAACTTGCCCAGCATGCTCATGTTGTTCCATCTCCACAAGTCCATGAAAATTCTCAATATTGTTCAGAAAATTACAACAAATCTTATTGTTTTAACCAATAATTCACTAGGTCATTAACAAATTACACGGTATCGTTGATCCTAATTCACTGATTCTTATATGCAACAACCAATCTCAATCAAGATATTCCATCAAGAAATTATTTAAAGAAAACTCATAGAAAGACATTTAGATAATTGTCTTCAACTTTCCCAACACCAAATCCATTCAAGTGTCACCCAATTAGTGGCCATTGACAACATAAATTAAGGATACCCTCAACTGAAAAAATAAATAAAAATTAAAAAATTACCAGTACAGTGGCTCCCCCAGAATCAAAATTCAATAAATTCTAGGACTTTCTAGGATGACGTATTGATGTTGAGGAACACTTGAAATTAAAAACTAATATAAGCTAAATTATAAATGCAATAAACTATCATTCATATGCTAGTATCTTATTTCATATAAACTAATAATTAATAAATTAACATAAAAATGGCAATCGTATGAGGCACCTTTGAAGAATTAACCAAGAATTGTAAGACTTTGTCGTAGTATACGTACATGTTAATTATTTCAAAGATACTACAGATTATGCATGCATCAATCATCAGATAATAAAATAAAAAATACATGTACCCAAAAAATGAAAACTTACACGACCATAGCGACCATTAGGATCGGTTTCAATGTATCCAATATGGGCCTTAGCTGCATCAGCAGCCCCTGCAACTTGTTTATTGCTGTACATATTGTTTATCTTCAAGTACAAACTTTGTTTCCCAGTTGACAAAATCTTAAGACTTGCAGGGGGAAAAAATAATAAAATCGTGAAAATTGAAACTCAAAAATCTATATATATATAAGTTAGATGAAATAATTAAAGAGTACTCTATATATATGATTCATTTAACACATATATCCTGCGCTTGCCCTCATGATTTTCATGTAAGAGAAGACAGCAAAGAGAAGCCAAAAGAGCTTGAGAAGTATTGAGAAGTAGTCAATCCTTAGAATGATATAATCATGCCATCATCTCCACCATAATCACAACCGCACGTGTGAACTCGCACTGATTAGTTGCTAACATTTAACACACGAGCACATACATATTTGAAGTGCTAATTCCAAATATATAAGGTTGGTATAAACTTTTGAGATAACAATAAAACAACTACAAGGTTAGCAAGAGATAATGATAATAGATATCACTTTGTGGGGCATAGGCAAGGACAAGGGCAAGGATAGTTTTGGAGACTTGAGGTAGTATGTGTTGCCACCTTTTTTGAGAAGCGTGATACAAAGATTTTATGAGGAATTTTAGAAAGAAAAGTTGGGTATTTATAAGATAAAGCCCTTATTAATGCAAAGCAACGATTTTAACGATTTATCGATCAACATGAAAAAGATGGTAGGTTGGGTTGTGTTGTGTTTGTTGTTTTGAAGGAAGATAACGATCGAGAAGGTGCAAGTAAATGTAAATATAAGTGTGAGGATGATGAGATGAAGTGGGGTCCATTGATTATTTGGTAGGAATCTAAGGGCATACGGTGTTATCTAATGACATTTATTTTTTCGGATTTTACTTTATTTTATTTTTCTGGAAGAGAGGAGGAAGATTCCACTTTATATGTCAAAGCATGACAATAATTATCATGTTGTGATATAAGCTTTTGATGCAAAATACAAATTGATTTCTAACTCTTCAACAATTAAAATTGTATTCATAAAGGAGATAATTGAGATAATATGAAGATATGACATATCATAAGAGAACATATTCTGTGGATGGGAAAATAATGTTTGCAATTAACAAAAACTTTTAAGATTATACAAGAAGTTTTTCTTTATTACATGAATGTCATTTCATTTGATGGTATAGTGTTCTGATTAAATTTCTTTTATCAATTAGTGAACCATTCAACGCATATAATTTGTGTCAAACCAGAGAAAGTTTTGGTATTATTACATTTCCTACCCATTCATTCTTTAACATATTTGCATAAACATTTTCATGATTAGTTGATAGATATACATAATAAAGAGTGAATACAAAAAGAGCAAATGCTCCATAGACACTTAAAATTTTTTCGTTAAGTAATGGAGGAACCATTGGGTGACGAGTGTAGGTAATCGCCCTGGCTTAATCCAAATTATTTTATGGTTATTTTTGTTCAAACCAAAAACAAATTAAAAACTAATACAAAAGAAGAGGCCAAATTGTTTTAAGTAAATCAAGTTGACCTCCTTTGGTTCAATAGTCTCGCTCAACGACAAACCCCAAAGAACGTTGTATATATTAACTCATTTAATTATAAAAGAGAGATGTCAAAAACATGAGATCAACATTTATTAACATTTTGTCTACAACAGTAATTTAGGGTCCAGCCACTTTGCCACGGGTAACCCCGCTTTTTGCTCTTGTAATCCGGCGGCTATAATAGAATAGATAAGATAGAATAGGTTAAGGGTTACTTTTGGTGTCAATACTTTTCTTTTATGATCCAATAACCTCTATATATATGACAAAATAATTTTCACTTTCCATAAATATTACGACTTTTTTCAAAATATAATATATATGACATTTTGGTGATATTTTATCTAAAATATCTCTTTTACCTTTATCAAGAACAATATTTGTCTTCAAAAGTTTCAATATTTCTCTATTAAATTTTTTACACAAAATTCAATATTACTTCAACAAACATATCCTAAAACAGTTTAAAAATCAGTCAATTTTAAAATGCTGCATTTTCCTTCAATATTTATTGTAAAATTAGTTTTTCAAGTTTCAGTTTTTCTTTTGTTTAACTCAAAAGAGGTGGGTGTTTTTTTTAAGTTATTTTTTTTATAGTATTTGATCAAGTATATTTAAATGTACAGGCAATATATCAATTTTTTTTGTACAATTTATTGTGTTCATTATTGATAAATAAGTTCAGTGCTAAAATATTTTTTCTAGATTGTATCTAGACTTCTCGACTTTTGGACCTCTAGGCAATTCACAAATTAAATGTCTGAAATTTTAATAAATATAAAACTAGAAGTCTTGAATTTAAAAAATATAGATTTTCATATCCAATCTCTTTGGTAATTAATTAATTCCACAATAAAAAATTAAATAAATATAATTATGTGAAAATGTCATATTTCTTAACTACTAGACAAGTCTAGAGGAATATAAGTCTAAAAATCTATAACACAATTTGAAAATATTAAGTTGCACTAAATAAAAGGATGTTTTGTTAACTTTAAATTCTGTCTCACTCTTGGCATTTGAAGGGTTGAGTCACATACTTGGCATTTGAAGGGTTGAGTCACATACTTGGCATTTAGATATTTTTGTTTTTTGAGTCATATTTGGTGCAAATTCCTTCCATTCGGCTTGCGTACTTGCGCAGCCGCACGCAAGCTACATAAAAAATATACATATATGTATTTGTTGAGGTTGAACTAAAAAATTCTGTGTTTGGTTCCCAATTACCATTAACTACGTTCTCGAATTTGACCGCCATAATATCTCATGTCACATTAAACTTCCCTCAAACCAAGTTTCGCAAATCTTAGTTAAAATCCATAGTCCCTTAAATTCCCAAACATCGTTCTTTTAATACTAGCTAGGCGCTTGTTTACAAAATGGGGAAAAAAAAATCATCTAGGTTCAAATTATTTTCTTTCAAGTTCAAGATTTGGTAACAAATGCGATCAAAATATTTGAAAATGTTAGTAACTCAATCCATTTGTTTATTCTTGATACAGATATTATTAATTCATAATATTATTTTCACCATATTAATTTGAATTATAATTAAGCTTAATATTAAACCAAATTTACTTGTACAAGTAAAAATAGTATCATGAATTAGTTTGTTTACCGATGCATGACAAATTTTTAATTATTGTCACTCTATCAAAAGACTTATAAGAGCTTGTTTGTTAAACGTCTAAAGTCTGAAAATTTATTAATTTCAGATGTTTCTTTCAAATTTACTTGTTTGTTTTTTACAACTTATATTTGATTTTCAGATATTTATATCTGAATAGAAAAAGTAAAGTTCTGTGACTTTTATCTGAATGAAAAAAAGTCTGAATGAAAAATAAATACTATATTCCAATAATATCCCTATTAAATATACATATTTCCCATATAGTAAAACCTAATCCCTTTTTTATCTCCTTCTAATTTATATTCAACTATTCTTTTTATTTGTTCTCTTTTTCATTAACACTAAAATTCTTCAAGCACAGCTCATTAAATCTCCTTTGTTAAGGTATGTTTTGTATTTTTTAACTAGTATAATAAGTTTGATTAAATTTTGCATTTGGAGTAATGTAATAATATTTTTATTTAAAGATTAATTACTATCTAATTCTAAATATGTTTGATTTTAATTGTAATGTGCACGTATTTAACTCTTAAAATTTATAATAAGTATAAATAATTTTTATAAGGACATAAATGTCAAATAATCATATTTCAGATTTTTTTATTTATAAAAACAAACAAGATGCCACTTATATTCAGATATTGAAAAAGAAAAAACAAACATATTAGTCAGACATATGAAATTCAGACCTATTCAGACTTCAACTAAATTTAGACCCATTCAGATTTCAGATAAAAAAACAAACGCTACCTTAGAATTTTATTATGGGATTATTTGAATATAATAAATTTCTAATAATTAAAATAAAAAATAAAAAATGGCTTGTGAATTTTGATGTCTAGATAAAAAGATAAAAATTCGGAAAAGAATTAGAGAAATAGGAAAATAACTTCAGCTTGAAATGCTTTAAATTCCTTGTGACCTCAATAATTTTTTAATATTGTTAAGGTTTTGATCGTAAAATAATAACAGCCGAAACATTAAGGGGTAAAATGTAATTATCAAAAAATATTGACAATGAATTGATATGTTAGAAAACTTTTGATAGGTATTCGATAATAGCCCTATTTTGTTTATTAACACAAAACATTTAAATTATTAATTTTTTTCACTTAAGTATATACAATATTGACATTACAAATGTATTGATTAAGTTATCTTTATGGACCAATATCAGCTTCTACATCGTTGGCATCTCAACTTTCTACCACTTGTTCCACATTTTTTCTACCTTTCACTTAATTTTTTTTTTCTTGAATTTGAGATCAAATTTGGGTGGAAGAAACTCCTTTAAAAATTTTGTGATATAATTTTACTGAACTTAATCACTCTAACCAATTCTCAAGTTACTGAAATTTATTCCTTTTAGCTTAAAAAAAAATACCGATTTCGATTTTCTTAAAGATAAAATCATTTGCAGTCCATATTCTTAATTTCCCACAATTTTATTAATTTCCAACCAGTTGTTGCCATTGTTATGCATTTAAATATTGCCAACCAAACTGTTGCATTTGATAAGCAATTATTTGTTTGCCATGCTCAACGGTCACTCCTAAACTTGGTGGCTGAGTTGTTTGTTTGTCTGTCTGCAGTTTACGGTTTACCTGTCAATTTACCGGGGAAAACCAGTAAACGCCTATTGTTGCGTGGCTGCTTCTTAATTCGTTGGATTTCAATAAATTTGTATCCAACGTCCATTTGACTACGAAACCAAATTGGAGATATACGTTATCCACGAGGCACCATAGTCATGGCCTTTTATTCATTGGTATCTTGAAAAAGAAAATTCATTTAAAAGTGAATTTGAGAGTATTTTGACCCTTTTTGAAATAAGAAAAGTTGTTCAATCTTAACTCTATAATTAGTGTTAACAATTAGAAATATAATAAATTATCTAAAAAGTTGTTAAAAAATAGAAAATATTTGGTTTTTGTGGTGATTTGTGGTGATAATGAAGTTGTACCATATAAACAACTTGTATAAACTATGAATTCAGTGCTTTCTAATTAAATTTTTAAAAAATATGGAGGTATAAATTTATACATGAGTCTAATTATGTTTATCTCATAATGTGGGCATCATCATGTGAACCAAACATTAATAAAAATTAATTATTTCATGGTACCCATTTGAGGGGTATGGTATCTATGGACTTCTATAGTCATAAGCCTTGTCTGCATCAAGAATCAAATTAATTGCATTAAAATATTAATCTTCTTGCAAAAATAAATAATAAACAAATACAACGATTAATAATATTTTGGGAGTCCACTTGGTGGAAGTAAAGAAAAGGGTAGAGGTACACGAGACAAAAATGGCGGAGGCAACAAAGAAAATGACACCAAGTATTTGAATGAATAATGATCATGTAGTGTTTTGACAAAAATTGAAAATCACTCTACATATGCCGTTCAACTTCGTTCTCAATGAATTGTCATGTGCATTTCGAACACTCTCTCCACTAATTTCATTCTTATCCTCTTTTCATTTCTTTCATAATTTTTGTGATTTTGACTCCTCTACCAATTAAAAAGTGACGTTGCCTGTCTATCAATTATTACGAGAGATCGACATTTTTTTTCTTTTAATTTTTTTCGTTTAATTTTTTTGGTACAATTACCATAACGTCTTGTTAGCATATAAAAATTTTAATTAAAAAAATGGTTGTATTATGTCTGAGGTAAGTTTTTTTTATTGTAAACAGCTAATCATGTATTTTCGATTAACAATATATTAAAAATCCTCAAAGGGTTGTCTTTGAGTAGAAATTCTATAATTTATATTTGTATGGTGTGTGTTTATTCCCCAAAACAAAAAATAAATAAATAAATAAAAAGAAAAGGAAAAGGTGTATATTTTCAATAATCCTTCTTTTTCTTATAAAGATTTGAACAACTTTAAAAAAAAATAATATATATATATATATATATATGTGTGTGTGTGTGTGTGTGTGGTTGACAGAGCTCAAATTAAATTTTTAACCTTTTACTTCTCTCAATATTCAAACATGACATCCAGTCAAAAAAATTTGCTTGACTGTTGACTGTAATTAAGTGATATGAATAAATATGAATAAATTTAAATGATATAAATATAAAATTTCCGATATTGAGTTGAGAAACAAACACAACTAAACCAAGCCACCATAGCTTTGTCCTTGGGCCATATTTTTGCTGGACGTAGAGGAGCGGGGAGAGGAAAAGAATTTGATTTGTTTTCCACTTTCCACTATTTGGTGGCAACAAATTTAAATGGAATTCAATTTCCATTGAAGTTCAACTTCCATGAAGTTGAGGAATTTATATTCCTTATCAATAGATAAGGATCTACTGATAAGGATATCAAATTCCTCATCTATTGTAATGCACAAATTCTAATTTTGTCCTCTAAATAAAATTATATTTTAAATAAGTGCAAATAATATATATCTACTTTCTTAAATTAATTGGATTCAATTATTTGAAAAGAAGAAATATAGCAAAGTGAATCATTAGACAGTCAGCAAAAATCATCGAAGGTTTGAAGCAGACGTCCTTCACAATCAAAACCAGTACCAATGGTATCGCTCAAGTAGACGTCCTTGACAATCAAAACCAGTACCAATGGTATCGTTAGAGCTGATTTACAACTCTATGGACTTAAAAATGTTAATATATATTGTTATTTACCTCAAATCTTGTTTAAATGTTTGAGATCATCTAACTTTTATATTTCCAACGAAATAGTGTATTTTCAGTAAAATTAACACCTTTAAAAGTAAATCATCCGTTTTTTATCATTTTTAAGTAATTAAAGTGATAAAAAAAAAAAATCAATTAAGTGAGTTAACTTAGGGATGTAATTAACATAATAAAGTAACAAGGTCAGTGTTTCAAGAAATTACAAATTAAAGAAGTATCTAACACGAAAGTTTAAGCAAACATATCAATTCATGCCCCAAATTTCATAAATAACTTAAGTTTATTAGTAATTTTTAAAAATTTTGAATTAATATTAAGCATAATATTCAGTGAATTTTGTTTTTACATAAACAATTTCTATTACCACTACTTCAAAATAAAAATCAATGACAGAAATTTTATGATAGATATTATTGACTCACGGGTCTATCAAGCAAGCATGACATATAATTATATGTCAAGATTTCATGACATATTCGTGACTTATAGTTTACTGACATTAACATATAACGAATACTTGTCATGCTTGTGTTTTTAGTTCTAAAACCTTATAAAACAGTACGTTATTTTATTATTGATTCGACATCGTTCATAGAGCATGACAGACATCTATCATGGATTGAAATGACATCGTTTCCAGGCATGATAGACGTTTTGTATCATTGATTTATCTAATTCTAAATAGTCTAAGGTAACATTAATTATAAAAGCTCCATTGTAAAACGCCGGTCGTTGTCTGTGATTTGATATTATTTGAACAACATGATAATTATCTGCCATAAGCCACATGGCTCCATTGTTAAACGGTGCAGTTTAGTTTAGTAGAAGATTTTATTTATTTTAAGTGTGACCTTAAAAATTGTAAATTCCCCCCTTTATTAATTTGATTTTAGAAAAAAGAGGAAAATTATTTTTATTCCACGTCTTTTTTGTCACATACACATTTAACCACCATAAATTTTTGACATATTCTTTGCAACACTTTTGTTTCCAAACTTAGATTAATTAACCACTTTGACATTGACAAAGTTAGAAATCCATTAAATAATTTACATAAAACAACCATTTTACCCCTAAATGAATTAAAGACTATTTTATCCTATAAAATTTTTTAAAATAAAAAATTATAATTATAAGAATACCCCTGAACTTAATAAAACAAATAATTCTCCAAATCCAAGATGTTAATTTTTGTAATTATAATTCTTTTATTTTTTAAAATCAAAAGAAAGCTTTGAGTGTTAATTTAATTTGCATTATATAAACTCTTTGCTTTTTTTTTAGGCTCAAATTAAGATTTGCTTAAGCAAAGATTGGCATGCACACTCTCCAAAAAAACTATAATTATAAACCTTTAAAAAAAAATTATCATTTAAAAATTATAATTACAAAAATTGACATCTTGTATTTTGAAATTTATTTTTTATAAATTTAGGGGTATTCTTGTAATTATATTTTTTATTTACAAAATTTTATATAATGAAATAGTCTTTTAATTCATTTAGGATAAAATGATTTTTTTATTTTAATTTTTTAAAGGATTCTAACTTTGTTAGTGTGAGCATGGTTAATTGATATATATTTAGAAATAAAGGTGGTGTAGAAGATATGTTAAAATTTTATGGTAGTTAAATATATATATGACAAAAGCTAGATGATGTAGATATATTTTCCTTAAGAGAAAAAATAAAATTGCACATATATATCACATTTCATTTACATTGCAATCCGCTTTACTCCCTCAGGAACATTCTTCACCGGCCGATTTCCCCAAATCTAAGGCCACTAAAATCACTTGTTTTAAAAAATTTCAAAAGCCCGCCAAAGTTCTCAAACTTTGCCGCCTCTTCTCTATGCTCGAAATACGCCACCAAATAATTCAACCCTCATCACAGATCTCTCAATTTTCATATCTCGAACTTTCCCATGAAACAAACATTCAATTTTTCCAACCCCATTACCTCCACAAAGCAAAATGCTTGGAAGTCCGTCAGAGGCAAGGCCCCAAGAAAGCAACTATCAACCAAGAATTTAAGGAAATTGGCAACGGCAACCGAAGGAGTAAAGGAGCCTCTATGAAATGTTGAGTAATGTTTCCATTCATAGATAAATTGTATTTGATAACTGATAGATTAGATACATGAGATATGTTGAGAGAGATGAGTTTTATGAATCATGAATTGTTATATTATTTTCATGGATGGATTATGATTTATGAGATATGTTGTGAGAGGTGGGTTGTAAATTATATATGAGTTATTGTATTTCATTTTGAATGATGCTTCCTGGAATTATTAATTATGGATTATGGAGTTTGATTTAATTGAATGAATTATTAATGATAATTTATTTATGCTAGTGTTATATTTGCTGCACAATTATAATTAGTTATTTTAGCTTATATATATGTATGTATGTTAATGTAAAGAAAATAATATTCTAATATTAATATATTCAATTCCTCGGAAAAATATAATATTACATTTTATTTAAATTCCAACTTAATTAAATAATTGTTATTTATTTCGTGCCAAAATAATTTTAAAAAAAATTTCAATTCCCGCTAAAATATATTTTCAAAATTCATTTTCTGCCAAAGATATTTTAAATAACTTTTCAATAATTCCTGCTGAATCAAAAAATTAAAATATTAGATTGATTAGTATAAAATTTAATATAAATTTCAATATTTTCTCAATAAAACATTTTATATTTCATGCCTAATTTAATTAAAATTGTCACATATTAATCACATATGGAAATTAATTATGATATATACTAGTCATACACAAAAGCTTTTCATTATAATAATTATGATAGAATCGTGTTTGATAATGCCTCATGCATGACATGACATATAAATATTGTTATCTTATTTTTTTGATACTGAAATTAAGGACAGTTACTCGACTGTGATGCTACATCACAGATATTTGGTAAAAAACATCATAAATGTCTTTATATATATATATTTGCATTTATACATAATTTGTTAGATTTTTTTAAAAAAAATTAAAAATGAAAATAAAATTTAACACTCATAACCATATAAATGTAACTAATACTTTTATGTTAACCATAGGATGAAAAAAAAAAAGAGCTTAAAACAAAAATTTCATATATGACCTCAAATTCTCTATTGTCTAATACCGCCCCGATGTTGGAACTAACATCTATAATTGTATGTTATAAGGAATAATGTACTCAATAATAATTAGATCCATGTTATACTGATTTCTTTAATAAATAATGCTTTGTACTACATTATTGATTAAATTGAGATCTTAATTGTCTAATCAATTTAATTATATCTTATTCCTTGATACTTATTTATTTTCTCTAATGATCATTTTCAACATAATAATTATGTTGACACACTCTTGCTAGAGAGTTCTATGATCAAGTATTGAAAATTCGTCAAGAGATGTATTGTACAAATTCTATATTATTATAATTTATAATTTCATTGTTTATAATTTTTCGACCAAGATATCTGGTCTTCTTGGCTGTAAATGTATGTCGCACCAATTGGTAACTAAAATAGAATAACAATTATAATCATGAAACTAGAATGAGATTGTAATAAAATCATTACCTATGAAATTTAATAAGTCTGACAGTCATTTCAAGGTTAATTAGATCTCGTATGTGATCCAGTTCGACGTAGTCAAACTACATCAGTAAATTTATACATGACTAAGACAAACCATTCAATAAATTTATTATAGTTTAAACATAAATAGGGCACCTAATTCTATTTATCAACTGCGAACTCAATTTATTTAATTATAATAAGACTTATATTTTTCTGTGAATTCATATGATAATTACATAAATACATATATATAATTAAATGGATCTTATTCAAAATACATATGCAATTATGATATCTCGAAATATCTCAAATATGTTATTAATTAAAACTATATTTATTACAAATAAATAAATATACTTTCAAAAGCACATAATCTCAACAATCTCCCATTAACTCTCAAAGCATATCTGGCATATTGCATATGCTCTAGGAGTGTAAGTGCAGGTTATAAAGTTTTCATATTAATGGCCATTGTTATAAAATATGCCATATGGTGTTCTAACGCTATTTGGATTACTTGTTATGTAACCTTTGTAAACTATTGTCTTAAAGAGATAATATTTCATCTCAAAATGTTTTCCTTTCTTGTGATTTCTTAGTTCCTATTATTAATCAATCGCACCACCATTATACTGCTATAGTTTAATAGATACAATTACTATAGGCACCATTTTGGTTTCTATTAACTTTGTCATTATTATACTGTTACACTATGAAAGTGTAATAGATGCAATTAATATTAGCACCATCTTAAGATCGTAGAGGGACTTGTAGAGTCAAATAAGTTCTCTGGTAGCGTTAAATAGATCCATATTTTTGGCTTTAGACATAGAGTCTATGATACTAATTGTTTCATACTTTTTTAACTCATATCTCCACTTTCCATTATAAACACAGCTTAGAAATAAACTTCCTGAAATCCTTTCTTGAAACTATTCATAAATTTGGAACTAATTAATGTCAAGTGCATGTGTAAATAAATTTAAACTGTATATTTACAATTTCATATTACCTTATCCCTCCTCCAAACAAAGGATTTTCTATTCGCATTTCCCATTTTTGCCATGAAAATATTAAAAGCACTTAAGATACATAATTAAATACACATTTAGTCAAAAAAGTTTTCCTACATGCATAATAATTCACAAAAAATGACAATAACTTACAGTGATACGAAGTTCTACAAATCAGGACAAGGTTCATGACTGAGTTAATGAAAAATATATGCTATAAATTTTGTGTGGATCCACAACAATCAACATCCAATGTTTGCTACATGTAATGATAAATATTTGTCTTGCATATTTTTGTAAAAGAAAAAGAAAATAAAATCATAATGCTATATACAATCAAGAAAATAACAACAAAATCGGTATTGTAAGGAAGTAGGGGTGGGCAGTATCCGGTTCGGTTCCGGGCCAGTATTCATAGATTGCTCAAAAAAGCACAAAATCTTGTTATAACATATTTAACATGTTTTGATAACAAGGTTCGTATTGCTAGGGTAAGAATTGTTGCATCAAAGTATGACAATCATGGGATTTCAAGTCATAGAGTTGCAAATCTTGCAGTGAGATGAGATTTCTAAAATTCGAACAACAGCCATCAAGAACCTTATGTTCAAACAATGTTTGAAAAATATCTTCTTTTCTTCCTTTGACAAAACATAACATGCAAGAAGTAATTTCGTTCCAGTTCGGCAAACTTTTGCCAATGATTCTTTCCTCATACCCATTTCATCTAGATCCATACGAGCTGCAAAACCATTCTTCGATTTTCCCGAAATGTCAAGAAAAGTTCCCATAGGGTTTTCACACACATTCTTTTCAGTATGCTTACATCAAGGGTGTTTCTAACATATAAAGACTTCCAATAATGAAGCCAAAAAAATAGATTTCTTCTTCTAACAAACCTTTTCTAAAGTATTAGTTGCATGACTATTTGCTTTTGACTTTCCCAATGAGAAATTTAATATTTGAACTTCTACTAAGATTTTCCCTCATTTTAGCTGTTCTAGAGTAATTTCAACTTCATCTTCATTATTATATGCTTTCTTCTGAAATCGATATCAATGATAACGCGCTAAACTATTCTATGGCCAGTATAGGACATCTTCTTAATATGGCCAAGCCAAACTGCATATGTTTTTTTTCACTACAAATCAGGCACGCTTTATATCCTTTTACAGTACAACCAGCCAAGTTTCCATAATAGGAAAATCATTTATTGTCCACATTAAAATAGCTTTCAATGTGAAGGACTCTCGATAATAAGTATCATAAGCTTCAATACTTACCTCCTATAATGTTTTAAGATCATCAATCAATGGTGCTAGGTAGACATAAATCTCATTACTAGGTTATTTGGGACTAGAAATTAACAATCTTAGCATCATTAATCTCCTCTTTATACAAAGCCATGGAGTAAGATTATACATTACCAGTATCACTAGCCAAAAAACTATATCTATTATTCAGAGGGCTATGTAAATTTTTCTTGTTCACAGATAGTGCAAGTTGTAAGTTCCCTGGTTCAGTTCCAAAATCAGGCCATAAGTGATCTATTAGTTTCCATCTTGGGGTGTTTAAAGGATGACGTAATAGACCATTGTTTCCCTTCAGGTGGCATGTCATGTTAGATTTTTTAAAGTTTCAACACTTCAAAACATTCTTTTAAACCTTGGGAAAGGTGGGAAATACCATAAAACCTTTCCTGGAAGACTTATCTTCATCTTAGTTGAAGTTTTTAGCTTCCACCTTGACACACCACAAGTAGGATATATAACTGCATCTTTATACTCCTTTATATAAATTATATAGTCACTTGAACATGCTTGCATCTTCTCATACTCCATCCCTAATGCATTTAAGGTTTTTTTTTTTGCTTCGTACATTGAACAAGGCATTTCATTATTTTTAGGCAACATTTCTCTTAACAATTTTAATAAATTTGAGAAGCCTCAGTCTGACCACCCATTTCATACTTTTAGGCTGTACAAATTTACTAATGCAGATAATTTTATAAATTTATAACAACTTGGATATAACCTTTTCACAACATCAGCCAGTAAGTTCTCAAATTGTTTAGGATTATTTTTAAAATGATCATGAGCTCTGTGAATAATCTCTATAGTGCTGACCACAAATTTAGTTTCAAATTCTCTTGTAGATCAAGCATTGCTAGTAGTTGACGGCCCCTTAACAAGCTTTTCTCCATGCAAAATCCAATTACCATAACTTTGATCTATACCATTCAAATACAAATGATCCCTAATCTCATCAATAGTCTGATGTTTCACATGTCCATATTTCATACATGTACATAGTATATGCTTAGAATTTTTCGTATCAACTGTTGCAGAATTTAGAGATCTTTCAACACCAATCTTATAATCTTTTGATTTTTGATTCGTAGACATCCAGGATTGTTGATTCTAAATGTAGAATATAAATATATCATACTAAAATATTTTACATTATTGCTTAATGATTATCTATGTCCTAATTTCAGAAAAATTAAAACACAGGACCTTGATATTATTATCTTAGCTAAATAATATCAGTAAAACATCAATTTACTAAAACACAAAACACAATAGGTCGACAAAGCTTGATGCACACAAAATGTTAGAGACTAAGCTTAAAAGCACAAAAAATGGGTTGCTATGGTTGTGAGCATTTGTATTAAGTGCTAAGCATATGATAAAATACTTTGGTATGTGTTCGTTCCTTGAAAAATGCAAGTATAAACATTACAAAATCCTTTATAAAATCTAATCCTTTAAGTAACTTTACTGTTCATCCACGTTTTCAATATCTGTTATTCAAACAAGAATAAATTAGACAAAGAAAAAAGTAGCACATGTAGACCCCTCGCAAATAAACAATCTATCACTTTCTTTCACAAGCGTGATTAAATAAAAGCTAAAAAATTACCTTTATTTGGGACAAAAAATTTTAAAATCCAAGATAAAAGGTGGTGAAATGCTTAAATATTTTACTTGATAGTGTGTTGGTCCCAAGCTTCATAATCTTCTCCTCAAAATGTGTGGTCCAGAGCTTTAAGATTTCTTCTTTGTCTTCACTTTAACCATGTGTGAACAGTTAGGCTTTACTATTTTTGGGCTGTGTAAATAATGGGCGAAATTAGGGGTTTACAACTTGGAAGTAGAAGATAAGAACATGTTTTATGTCGGGGAAAGGGAATTTTACAGACAAAGATATGAAATTTAAGAGAAATTGAGGGATAGAAAGGGAGTTGGTATTTTGGTGGGGACAAAGAATAAAAAGGGAAAGTTGAGTTTTTATAGTTGACAAAATATGAAAAATTTTAAAATTAAGATTCACCTTTATCTAATTAAAGATGACTTGCTATTTAGTGGCAAGTCATTTTTACATTATAAGTAGAAATAATTTAATAATAGATGACTTAAAAAAAAAATAAAAGTCATCTAAACTAATAGATGATAGCTAATATCATGTGTGTCATGTATTACATGTCATTTTTGTCTTGTTTTCCAATAGTGCTAGATGATACAACTTTATCACTTGCCATAAAGCTAGTGCCCATCATCATGTGGCGACTTTTTCTCTCCCAACGACAGAAATTTCATCTTATCAAAATCACAATCCAGAAAATATATAGTAAATAAGCACTGGTAATAGAAAATAAATCACTAGTAATAGATTTAAGATATATGATAATAAATGGTGAGTTGAAACTTACATACATCCACAAATGTCATTAGGATCCCATTTTAGTGCACTGAGGGTGAATCAGACACTTGTACATTACAATTAATGGTGCACAAATGGAATATTGGAAGTTGATGCCCTAGTATCAATAAGGAATACTGCTAGTAGGCAGTAGGCTTAAAGCAAATTAACACTGCAACTTTTCCCCGTGCAAAAGTAGATAATTGGGTGTGTAATAACAGAGTTCTTACAATTACGTCAGGACATTTGATGAAGGGGCTCCTGATCCATTATAAGTGTATATGAACATATGGTATTGGATGCTTTACATCTATCCCTATGACATACAGTAGTCATTAAAGGCTTTAGAAGTGAACTCACTAGTAATGTACAGTCTTGATTGGATAATCTGAAAATTGTGAACATAACCTGATAACATTTGTAAGCAATCTAGCAAATGTAACATTATGTGTAGATAATAAAGAAACTTGTGATCATCATATAGATGCATCAGTCAAGACCATAAAATAACGAAATGGACCACTGGATGGGTGATATGAAACATCAAAGGAATCATCCCATCCATCTGCATGCATAAGATTCGGCGGGAAGATTGCTACAATAATTTAGTAGAGCAATAGAGAAGATTAAATCCATCATGAAGAAAGTTGTGAAGAAAGAGATCATTAAGTGGCTTGATGCTGGAATCATTTACCTAATGTCAGACAACTTATGGGTAAGCCCAATACAATGTGTTGTAAAGAAACGTGGAGTAACAGTTATAGCAAATGAAAAAAATGATCTCATTCGCATCAGAAAAATAACTGGACAGAGAGTCTGCATGGATTATATAAAGCTAAATAAAGTCACAAGGAATGATCACTTTCCATTACCTTTCATAGATCAGATGCTGAACAGACTTGCTAGAAAAGAGTAGTACTGTTTCTTGGACGAATACTCGGGCTACAACCAGATTACTATAGCACTAGAGGATCATGAGAAGATAACATTTACGTGTCCTTATAGAACCTTTCCCTTTAGAAGGATGCCATTTGGCCTGTGCCATGCTCCAGCAACCTTCTAGAGGTGTATGATGTCTATCTTTTCAGATATGGTTGAGCAAAAAATTGAGGTATTCATGAATAATTTTTCAGTTATTGTGGAATCTTATGATGAATGTTTGCAAAATTTAGAAAATGTGCTTAAGAGATGTGAAGAGACAAACTTAGTATTAAATTGGGAAAAGTGTCATTTCATTGTACAAGAAGGGATAGTACTAGGTGATCTCTAGAAAGGGAATAGAGGCGGATAAGGCAAAAATAGAGGTGATTGATAAACTTCCACCACCAACTTCAGTTAAGGGCATTAAGAGTTTCTTCGGACATGCTAAGTTATATAGAAGATTTATTAAGGATTTTTCTAAAATATCCAAACTTTTATGCATGTTGCCAGAAAATGACAGACCTTTCAATTTTGATGAGAATTGTTTAAAGACCTTTGTTGGTTAAAAAGAGCTCTTGTTACAACACCAGTTGTTGTAGTACTTGATTGGAGTATGTCTTTCAAGTTGATGTGTGATGTTAGTGACCACTTTATTGGAGCAATGCTAGGGCAAAGGAAAAGCAAGATTTTTCACTCTATTTATTATGCTAGCAAGACTCTCGCAGATGCACAACTCAACTACACCAACACTGAAAAGGAGTTATTTGGGTGCAATCATCTATTGGATGTCATCTATCTCACTTATTACAATAATGGTAGTTGATCTAGGGTGATTGAGACATTCATGTCAAAGCTTAAAATCTTTTGGATTACAATGCTCATGACTGCATAACTCTCAGTTGCTTTTATTGTCCTATAATATAAGTTAGATGAAAGTGCTAAAAGCTTTTCCAATATATATTTTTGGCCCAAGAAGTAAAACAAAGCCAATTTGTATTATTCTTATTTACTGTCTCTAAATGAAGCTCATTACGATGAATATCTTTGAAGCTCAAAAGAATTTTTCTAGACTTAGGTGAATACAAAATGTTATAGATACATAATTATGTATCATTCACTAAAATGAACATGACTCTTCCAGAGCCTCTAATCATATTTGTAGGACCTGAGATAGTGTCTACTTTAGCTTAATTTAATGCTAAACTCATGAAATATTTCTTATTACAAAGAATAGAATGTAGTTGCACTGTCGGCTAAACATATTTCTCTATTATGTAATCTGTTTTGAAGATCTTATGTTTTTAAAAAAGAAAAAAGTTTTAGATGTTGCTACAATATAATACAAAAACATAACAAATACAAACATAGTAACAATAATTCATAAAATTCAATAGCTAATCTTATTTAGTATGGATATCTTCATCATGAATTAAGTCATTTGTCTTCTTATCATGGTCTATGAAGAAATTTGAAACATCCATATTTGTTTGATCATCAACTATAATAGTTTAATTTGTCTTGGTATTCTTTTCTTTCATCAAAGATGCTTGATACAAATCAACAAGATGCCTGGATACTTGGCAAAATCACTAGAAATGGCTTGTAGCTCACACCTATAACAAATGCTTTCTTTAATCTTATCTTTAGTAGATATCCTTGTATAATTGTTCTATTTTGATGATTTCCGTTGTAACCACCATGAGGTTGATAATAATAGCGACCACAACCAAGACTATAGCTATAGCCATGACTAGGTCATTTATTATCTCTACGACTATATGAAATAGTGTTCACTTCAAAAGTAGCATTTGCTTCAGCAAATGGCTTTGTACCGATTAGATAAGTTTTAATGATTCTTCATTATTAACTCATTATTTTTCTTTGCAACAAGGAGGTATAATCTTAGGTCATAATACTGCTTGTATTCATTAGCTCGAGATGGTTGCTATAGAACCATGTTTGAAGTATGGTTCTATTAAGGATGTTCTCTCTAACATATTCATGGTCCAACCATAGCCTTATTATATCTACCCAACACATCCACCAAGCTCTTTTCTTGTTCTGCATTCAAAGAAGATGAAAATATTACAGGAAGTGTGCCATTGTCACCAAGATAAACATACTTCAAATGTGAAGGTAAAAGTTTTAATTATAAAATAGAAGGTGACTCAATTGAGGGAACAGAAGATTTTACTTTCCTGTTCGAAAGATCAAGAGATTCAAAGTACTTGTCAGTTCTAAAAGATTGTTTCTCTCCTAGTCATGCTATGTCAGCTAATTCAAGATCTTTATCTTCAAGTTCTTCAAATGTTATAGCCTTAATTTCTTCATTGCTGCAGTAACTGTTTAATCTCTCTGTTGCAGAAAAATCCACAACACTGATAAAATTATAGTCTTCAATATCATCAAGACTTTTCATGGCGTCTAACACATTGAATGTAACTTGCTGATCATTAACTCGCATAGCCAATTCTCTTTTTTGCACATCAATCAGAGTCTTTCCTATGATTAAGAAGGGTCTGCCTAAAATAATTGGCACTTCTTTATCTGTTTCAAAGTCTAGCAATATGAAATCCACTGGACAAAATAAACTTATCCACCTTTACCAACACATCTTCAATCTTGCCTTCTAGATAGGCATGGCATTGGTTAGCAAGTTGTAAAGTTACTGTTGTGGGTCTAACTTCCCTAACTCCCAATTGCTTAAACACTAATAAAGGCATGAGATTGATACTAGCTCCCAAATCACATAGTGCCTTACCACTGTATTTAATTCTTATAGAACATGAGATTGTAAAACAGCCTCGATCCTTTAGCTTCTGAGGGATCTTATTCTAAAGCATATGGCTGCATTCTTGTGCAGAGTAAGAAATTAAAGAAATCCTAATTAGATTGAAATTTATAGTATTTAGGAATATTTTAATTAATTTGTATTCTAGCTTGATTTGGTTTCTTATTTAGAGTTTCATGTTTAAGCATAGTTTACTTAAGTTGTATTCCGAGTTTAAGTATGAATCTTATTAAAATAGATTTTCTAGTCAAATTAGGATAAGTCTTAGTTAGTATAAATAAGTATCTTTTGTAGTCTTTATAAAGAGGCCTTGATTATTTGTTATTGATTATTTTTTGGAATAAGCTCTCCATTTTGAGTTCAATAATACTTTTAGTTTTCAAAATTCTGTATGAGTATTTGATTTTAGTTAATTCTTGGTATTCTGCGGAATTAACGAATCTTAACCCCTAAATTCGCGGTATTCTTTTAAATAAATGTGAATTTAGTTTGTTTTTTTTTTTTTCGGTATTCTCTAGAATCAACGAAATATTTTGAACTATAACTTCCATTACATCATTATGTCACAATTTTAAAACAGATTTACATTCTGAAATGACAAACTCAAATTGGGTTGAGTCAAGTCAATGTCGACCTATTGGTAGAAAAGTGGTTGGCTAGAAAAGTTCATCAAGCTCAGTGACAAGTTTCACAAAACTATGGCAAGATGTTCATGAGCTGAGAGAAGCTATGGCAGAGCTTAAAGATACTCAAACCAAATTGAATTTGGATGAGATGACTAACGCATAGTGTGTTTAGACAAGAATGAGAGCAATGAATGGTTGAACCTTAGTAGCTTGCAAGAAATATGCAAAGTATACGAGGGATATCTTAGAGAGCAAATTATTGGTGAATGACCAAGAATGGGTAATGAAAAATATTTTATATGCTAAGAAGTGAATTATGTTCAAGAGTTCCTATTAGAAATCCTTTTAGGGTAGTTATAAGGATATGTTAACAAGAAAATGTTACAAGATACGGCTATTGAACTCTAAATTAAAGAGAGTGAAATTTAGTTCTGTCAATAAATGTAAGAGTTAAATATTTATTTAATCTTGAATTTTTGTCAAACCAAATATTAATAAAGTTCATTTTTATTAGTCTAAACATTGTATATTAACATATTGTTGATGTTAAGACAAATTGGACAAAATTCAATTTATGGCATAAAAAATTTTGGATTTAAAACATTTACGGAGCATTATATAAAATCCAACCTGCACAATTAGTAAAAGTGGAAAATATGTGAAAAAACTTAAGAAAGTTAAGAAATAGAATTTCTAAAGAAGGCAATATAGATGTTAAATCATCTGAAAATTATGAATCTTGCAAGATCTTTGTTTGAAGATGCTCATATAGGGTGAGAACAATGTACAAGGCAATTGATGTTTAGAACCACTAGGAAGAATGGGATTGTATTCAAATCACTGCTATGGAATCATGATGCTGAGATGGTAATAGCAGCTGGGTGTGCTAATACGACAGTTGGGCTGATGGCGACAGTGTAATGACAGGCACTGTTTCTACTTACAGCAAAGTGTACACAAGCTACCATTGAAAAATAAGCATAGGCATTGTTTTTTAGATCTTGGTGGCCTGATTTTAGATGTTGGTAGTAAGGATTAGTCTAGACATATGTCAAAGATATAATACCATTAGACAACTACTCTCTACCAAAGTTATTTCTATTAACTATATGAAGTCAAAAGATAACATTGCAAATCCACTAATCAAAGGGATAGAGAGCTAGTAAAAGATTTATTGGGAGGAATAAGACTATAGTCCATAGAGTAATATGATACAAGCCCCGCCAAGAACTGACACGACCCTAATCAATTTCATCTACAAGATTGAATCTAAACATAGAATTGAATGGAACCGCGATCCGATGCTCCATAAAAACACGAACCTTGGTATGTGAGGATGCCACAATCAGTTATGGATGATCTAACTGATAAGTCAAGAGTTTGAATGTCACCGAAATTCGATAAGTTCAAAGAGTTTATTTAAGAACTAAAGAATTAACTTTCTCACAAATTGCATCAAAACCGATATGTCTCTGTTTATTTGGATGCGAGTACATTATATAGGGTTGATTACAAGAATTTTTGGAAATAAATCCTAAACCAAAATTAATTCGGAATCCTAAGCTGAAGCAAATAAGGAAAGAATCTAAATCAAATTAGAATCCTAATCTAAGTGAATAGGAAAGAATTTAAATCAAATCAAAATCCTAATCGGCTTAAATGCCTTACATCAATTAAAATGAAAACTCGGCAATTAAAAGAAAAATAACTGATTTGTTTCTCCACTAGTCTCCTTAAGAAATGAGAAAGTATCCAAAAAGGAAAGTAGATATTTTTCAAATGGGAAAATTTTCCAAATGGGAAAATATATGAATTAATATATTTTTCTGCCATAATGTGCATGCTAACTTCTTATTTCATGGAAGTGATTATTTGGAAACTTTAAGAGCCTAAATCATGCATTTATCATGTACGATTCCTTCAAAGGGCCTCCACGAATTTGATTGAGCTCAAGTTACTTGAATCAACCTATTAAGTACTTTTTTGAATTTCTTTGCTCGAGCTCTTATGATGGGCCCGATGGGAACTTGAATAGGATCTGAATATACCTTATCTGACATGCTTGTGATAGTTTTGTCCTTAATTTGATCAATCCCCTCCTCTTGAAAAAGATTTGTCCTCAAATCATCACCTGTATCAAAAGGACTCAAATTAGAAACATCAAATCCGGCTTGTATGCATTGTTATTGATCTGTTCCAAAACTTAGAAAGGACCATCCCCTCGAGGTAATAACTTAGATTTTCTTCGTTTTGAAAATTGTTCCTTGCGCATGTGTAACCACACCCAATCGTTGGGTTCAAAGGCTAACTTATGTCGTCCTTTGTTGGCTTATTTGGCATATTGCTCAATTCTCCGCTCGATGTTAAACTTCGCCATCTTATGTATATGTTTAACAATTTCAACCTTTTTCTTGTCATCTAAGTTAATAAGCTTAGAAACAGGTAATGGAGTTAAATTTAATGTGGTTAGAGGATTAAAACCATAAACAATTTTAAATGGTGAATACTTAATAGTAGAATGAACAGAACGATTATAAGGAAACCCAAGATGTGGCAAACAATTTTCCTAACTTTTGATGTTCTTTTTAATGATAGCCCGCAACAAAGTAGATAAAGTTCTATTCACAACTTCTGTTTGACCATCAATTCGAGGGTGACAAGTAGTTGAAAACAACAACTTAGTTCCCAACTTAGCCCATAATATTTTTTATAAGTAACTTAAAAACTTAGCATATCTATCAGAAACAATTGTCCTGGGCATTCCATGCAACCTCACAATCTCCCTAAAGAATAGGTCAGTGACATTAGAAGCATCATCCATTTTGTGACATGGAATAAATCTTTGAAAATCTATCCACAACCACAAAAATTGAGTCTCTCTCGTTTAGTAGGTAGGTAACCCTAGTAGAAAATCTATCGAAACATTAGTACAAGGCACACTAAGTATTAGCAATGGGGTGTATAAGCCATAACGCTGCACTTTTGATTTGGCTTGCCTACAAGTGACATATCTACAACAAAGTCTCTCAACATCTCGTTTCATCTATGGCCAATAAAAGTGTTCCTGCAAAACTGCTAAAGTTTTTATAATTCTACAATGCCTCATCAACCCTTCTCCATAGGGTTCTCTCACTAACAAATCTATCAAAGAATAATTAGGCACACACAATTTATTCTCCCAAAATAAGTAACCATTATGCCTAATGTACTTACCAATCGTGGTCTTTTTACAAGCTCAGTATTCAACACTAAAATCATGGTCATCAGCATACAATTCCTTAATATGTTCAAAACCAAGTAGTTTAGCATTAAGTGTCAAGATTAAGACATATCTGCTGGAAAGTG
The DNA here is from genome assembly GCA_030449075.1 of Murraya paniculata. Lineage (NCBI taxonomy): Eukaryota > Viridiplantae > Streptophyta > Magnoliopsida > Sapindales > Rutaceae > Murraya > Murraya paniculata. The sequence goes on along the minus strand of JAEVFN010000188.1, from coordinate 1,255 downwards.
CATGTGCAACAACATTTTCCTTGCCTTGCTTGTAATGATGGAAATGTCTCTATGAATTCTACCCACGGAGCATGCCTTTTGTTTAGCTTGTGTTGGCCTTTAAGGTGTTTTAAGGACTGATGATCAGTTGAATCACGAACTCTTTAGGCCATAGGTGATGCTGCCACATTTCCAACGCTCGAACCAACGCATACAACTCCTTATCGTAAGTAGGGTAGTTTAAGGATGCCCCACTTAGTTTCTCAATAAAGTAAGTAATTGGTTATCCTTCCTGTATTAGGACTACGCCAATACCAATACCTGAGGCATCGCATTCAATTTCAAATATTTTATTAAAGTTAAGCAAGGACAATAAAGGAGCATTCGTTAGTTTTTGCTTCATCATTTAAAACCCCTCTTCTCTTATTCTTCTACTTACATGAATCCAACATCTTTTTTGATTATTTTGGTAAGTGACACGGCCAATATACTAAATTCTTTCATAAATTACTGGTATAAACTAGCGAACCCGTGAAAGGTTCTCACATTACTTATGCATGTGGGACTCGGCTACTTTTGGATTGCACCTACCTTCTCCTCATCAACCTGCATACCCTGTGCACTCACAATAAATCATAGAAACACAAGTTTATCTGTGCAAATGTATACTTCTTCAGATTAGCAAACAACTTTTCCTTTCCAAGCACTTCTAAAATAGATTTCAAATGTACTCTATGTTCGTCCAAGTTTTTGCTATTTATGAGGATATCATCAAAATAAGCAACAACAAACTTGCCAATAAAAGCTCGCAAAACATGATTCATAAGTCAAACCAAAAGGCATGACTAACCATTCATACAAACCATATTTTATTTTAAAGGCAATTTTCCATTCATCTCCTTCTTTCATTCTAATATGATGATATCTACTTTTCAAGTCAATTTTAGAAAATACACAACACCTATGCAATTCATCAAGCATATCATCTAGCCTAGGAATGGGATGTCGATACTTTACCATTATGTTATTGATAACTCTATGAAATGAAAGTTATCATAGTATTTTTAGACTTAAAATTGATATTACTTAGATTAAATGATGTGTTTTTGTTGCATTTTAGTTATATTTTGTATAAGCATATGTTTAAGTATAATTTTGGTAACTTAATCTTGTTTTAGATCATTTGGTGCTCTAATTATGTGTGATTATAGGTGACTAAGAAGTTTAAATTTTATTGATGGAATGTTGCTGCAACAGACTTGCAGAGGAGACAAAA
>JAEVFN010000187.1:34308-59598 GCA_030449075.1 Murraya paniculata | reverse complement strand
TAAAAGTGAACAAGATAAGTGATCAAGTAAGTGGTCAATGTACTCTCTTCAAGAGGTATTTTTATTTTCATAAAAATGTAGAAGATAGGAATCTAGACTTTATCATTATCTAAAGCTAGCGATCTTAATGAAAGTTAGAAGAAAAATTCTATAAAAAATATTTGATTTGTATGAGGCTCGCATCTATAACCTAAAATAAATTAAGTAACTTTATGTAATCTAATCCTTTTTGCTATGTCTTATTCATCAAGTAGGAAAAAAATAAAGAAATAAAAAATACACAAGATTATACTATTGATTAGTGGCTTTAACCTCCCTTGAAGAATCTCAAGGAAAAAAAAAAAGCACTAAACTCATTAGCTGTCTTAAAGAAATTTCTAATATATGCTCTGTTACATTCAAAATATTTCTTCAAAAAATCAATTTAACTTCTCCAAAGTAAAAATTCCAATATCTCCTCAAATCTATAACTAAAATAATAGCAACTTCACTATCTTTTTCAACTTCTTCCTTGGCTGCTTTATCTTTCCAAACGTTGTCGTATGCTACTACATTAATTCCTGACCTTAATCTTAAAGCCTCACAAACTTTTGTCAACCTGAAAAAATTAAATAATATTATATAACCTAACAAAAACCTACCTATAAAAGCATGATGAAAATGCTGATGTAACAATCTCAATATTTTCATTCTTTAAGATCGACTTGATCATCATGAAATAGCTTAGGCATGCAATTCTCAAGCTTATTTTGATCTTCGATCTTCGTCTCTTTTTTTCATCTTTTGCTTTTCCTCATCCTTCATCCTTAATATATCTTTCAGTACGCAACTAAATATGGCAAGATATATTACCATGAAATCACGAGTTCCTAATGTTCTTTACTAAAAAACAACTTCAAAAAATTAAAAAAATGATCATTCATGATGCATTACAAGCAAAATAAAGAAATTAAAATTAAGTTTACCACTAACATGATCATCATGTGCCGACCTATCTAATTAATTATAATCATCTGATACATGCTCATTACTTTATTTAAAGCCTTAACAAACCTTTGTTGCATATGTTTTTCCTTTCTAAGCTGTAAAAAATATAAAACTAAAGGAAAGAATATTACCTGTCGTGATTAAAATGGCCTTGACTAATGCCATCTCGCTAGCCATCATATGGATGCCATAAAAACTAGCATGTAAACCACCATATGCATCATCTAAAGTTAATAACTTTCCACTTGTGAAGTATCTTATTCATTAATGTAATAGAGGCTGATGCCCGCCATGTGTCGTGCTAGGTTTAGGATGTTCACAAAATATTGTTGTACATCTATGCCACTCCAGAGACCCAGACCATGCCATTTTATGGTCTTCTGTTGAGAGGATTTCTCTCCAGACTAGCTGTAGCCGCTTCAACCAATTTGAAGTTGGAGATGAAAATGAAAGTAAAAGAAGGACGGCCATAGGTTTTTTCTCTGTTTCCTATATAATATTTCAACTTAATTTTAGAGGGTGTCCTCAGTAGCTGTCATTCTAATGAGAGTTATGACAAACTGTCGAACAACAATTTGACCATCATTCACTTCACTCTTCATGGATGCATATAATGCATCAACTATTGAAAAATCTCGCCCTATAATTCATGTATCAACAAACCAAAGTGGTGTTATTTTGCCACCATCTGAATCAAGTTTATTCTTGAAATCCTATTATCTTTAAACAATCGTTCTTCAATCCATGAATCTCTATGCTTGAGGTTATCGATAACCTACGCCAACCAAAAAAAAAAAAAGAATAAGATTTAAGAATTAAAACACATATTATCAAGTCAACTCAATAACAAAATATAAAAAATAACATGAGTGAACGTGTTTCCAGTAAGAGTGAAAGTGTTTTCAATGAGTGAACGTGTTTTAAAAACTATATTAGGCCTTCATGTTAAACAAGTTCATTACTCATCAACAAGTTTATCAAACCAAAAACTAAACAAAACATTATTAAATCACTATTAATAAAATATAACATAAGTGAACGTGTTTCCAGTAAGAGTGAACGTGTTTTTAAAAACCATATATAGGCCATCATGTTAAAAAAGTTCATTACTCATCCAAGAGTTTATCGAACAAAAAACTAAACAAAACATTATTAAATCCACAATTACATATATTGCATGCAAAATAAAGAAATAAAAATCAAGTTTACCACCATCATGATCACCGCATGCTTAACTATCTGTTTTATTATCATCATCTGATACATATATAAGGCTTTAACAAACTCTTGTTAAACTAAACGAAAGAATCTTACCTGACGCAGCTAAAATGGCCTTTATTAGTGCCATCTCGCTAGCCATCATATGAATGCCATAAAAATCAGCATTTAAACCATATATGCGTTCTCTAAAGATAATAAATTTCCTACTTATAAAATATCTGTTGCATCAATGTAGTAGAGTTTGACACCCGCCATGCACCGCACTAAGTTTAAGATCTTCATAAACTGTTTTTGTACATTTGTGTCACTTCAAAAACCTAAATAATGCTTCTTTTCGGTTTTTTTGTTGAGAGGATTTTTCTCTAAATTAGCTCTAAATACTTCAATTAATTTGGAGCTGGAGGCGGAAATGAAAGTAAAAAAAGAAAATCATAAGTTTTCGCATTGATTCCTTTAAAATATTTTCCAACTCAATATTTAGCATGACGGGGTCTGCAGCAGCCGTCATTTCGATGAGCGTATGCCAAAATATTGAACAATAACTTGACCATCCTTCATTTCACCCATAGTAGATGCATATGATGCATCAACCCTTGAAAAATTCCATCCTAAAATTCATGTATCTAACATACCAAAGTGGTGCTATTTTGCCGCTACTAGATTCAAGCATAGTCCTAGAATCTTATATGTCTTCAAACAACCGTCCTTTAAGCCTTGAATCTTTATACTTGAGGTTATTGGTAGTCGGCCCCGACTTAAAAGCAAATAGAATAATATCAAAGAATCAAAACACAATTTGTCAACTCAACTCGATAACAAAATATAACAGAATATAATGTAAGTGAACGTGTTTCCAATATGAGTGCAGATATTTCCAAAAGTCACATCAGACCAACATATTAAACAAATGTATCGCTTATTAAAAAGTTTATCGAACAAAAACCTAAACAAAACACTGTATTCAATCCAGAATTACACGTATTGCAAGCAAAATAGAGAAATAAACATTAAATTTACCACTATCCTAATCACCACATGCCTACCTATTCGTTTTATTATAATCATTTGATTCCCCTTTTAAGTTGTTAAAATTAAAGGAAAAATCTTACCTGTTGCGGTTAAAATGGTCTCATTAGCCATCATATGAAAGCCATAAAAACTAACATGTAAATCATCATATGTGTCCTGGAGTTAATAGCTTTTCCACTTGTAAAGTATATGTGTCATCAATGTATAAAGGCTCATGTTGGCCATGCACGTAATAGATTTGTAATCTTCACAAACTGTTGTTGTACATTTGTGCCACTCCAAAAACCTAGATCATGACTCTGTATGTTCTTCTTATTGAGAAAACTTTTCTCTAAATTAGCTCTAATTGCTTCAACTAATTTGGAGGTAGAGGTGAAAATGAAAGTGAAATAAGGACGACCATAGGTTTTTATCTAGTCTCTTTTAAATATTTTTTAACTAAGTATTTAGAGCAATAGGATCTCAGTAGTTGACATTTTAATGAGAGGTATGACAAACTGTCAAACATCAAATTGACCATCTATCACTTCACCTTTCATAAATGCACGTGATGCATCAACCATTGAAAAACTCCACCTGAGGTTCCTATATCAATATACCAAACTGATTCTATTTTGACGCCATTCGAATGAAGCTTAGTCCTACAATCTTATATATCTTTAAATAACCGTCCTTTAAGCCTTGAATCTTTATACTTGAGGCTATCGGTAACTTACACCAAACTAAAGAAAATAGAATAAGATTAAAAAATGGAAACATATATTCTCAACTCAAACTCAATAACAAAATATAACGAAATATAACATCAGTGAACGTGTTTCTAGTAAAGGTCAACACGTTTCCAGAAGTCACATGCCACCATATTAAACAAATTCATAACACATCAACAAGTTTATCCAATAAAAACCTAAACAAAACATTATATTAAATACACAATTTCACATATTGCATGCAAAATAGAAACAAAAATTAAGTTTACCATCAACATGATCACCACATGCCTACCTATTTACTTTATTATTATTTTTTATAAATGCATATTACTTTATTTAAGGCCTCAATAAACTCTTGTTGCTTATGGGTTCCTTTCTTAACTTGTTAACAAATATAAAATTAAAGGAAAGAATCTTACTTGTCGCGATTAAAATGACCTTAACTAAGGTTATTTCGCTAACCATTGTATGAATATCATTAAAGTCAGCAAGTAAACCAAAATATGCTTCCTCTGAAGTTAATACTTATTAACATGTTTCAGAAGTCACATTAGGCCACCATATTAAACAAGTTCATCACTTATCAACAAGTTTACCCAACAAAAACTAAATAAAACACTATGTCAAATCCACAAATATACGTATTGCATTCAAATAAAGAAATAAGAATCAAGTATAACACCAATATGATCACCACATGCCTACCTACCTAACAAACAATTGGGGTTTCAGATATTATTCAAATTTCACTATTATTTCAAATATTTTGATAACATTTCATTAGGTTTCACATAAAAAAGTATATCAATCAAAACATTCGATAAAATAATAAAAGTAATAGCACGAATTGAACTTTTCGGAATTAAAGTTGTGGAACAACATATTGAAATTTTGGTCATGCCAATAATATTTGGCTCGTGTTTTATAAGATCAAAAATAAAATGCAAAATTGTCGAATGACTAAGCTACAGAAGTAGCAAACTTTGGAAATTTATTGAAAATAAACTACCAATTCAATCAATGTCAAAATCTTCAGATTTTATGTATACAAATAGAAGTACAATGTTTCAAAATTTTAGCCCATTTCAACATTAATAAACTAGTCATTTGTACCACCAAACATAGCACCAGTAAGTTCAGATAAAAGTAGCCATTTAAGTAGTTATTTGTAACACCGAACATAGTACACCCGCAAATTCAGATCTAAGTTACTCACTCAGCAATAGTCTTGTACTTGAGATTAGTCTCCTCTTCATGAAATAGCCTTAATAGATCGCACCAACAAGTTCGGATAGAAGTAGCCATTTAACTAGTCAAACATTTCCTCTAAAGAAAAAAAAAAGTTAGTTTCTTAACAAAAATGTCAGACTAAAAATTATATAAAAAATAAATTATTATACCTTCCATAATGTGCTACTTGTCTACCAACAAGTCTTATACTAATTCTTTTTAGAACACTAGCCTAAGTTGTTTTCGCACATCTACCATTTGTGGGTCTATCACCTACTTATACAGAGAAATAAATTAATTGATGACAACCTAAAGCTTGCAATTTTTTGCTGTTTTGCCGAGCATGATTTTGGAAAGATATATTGAATGATGATAACCAAAAGCCTTGAAATTTTAATAATTACTGGAGTGAGTGTGAGGCTAATTAGGTAACAAATTAAAAAAGCTTCTAATATTGGCACAATAATAATCCATATATAGAAGAAATTAAGGAGTAAACCCACTATTCAAGTATTGAAATATTTGCACTTCGTCATTGGGTGTTTAAAAGGGTGCGGTTATTTCCAATCCACAATTAGTGTATATCCATCCCACTTTAGAAAATTAATTTTAAAAAATTCAAATAATAAATATAGATAATTTAATCAGTTTAGTAGAATAACAATAATAATAATAATAAAATGTTTTTAATATTTACAATAATTTTTAAATTTTAAAATATTATTTTTATTTTAATAATATATTAGTGTTCATTATAGAGATTATAAATAAATCTTTGGGTTATAGAAATTTTACAGTTAACAAAATATGGCTAACATACTAATAATAATAAAATTATTTTATATAATAATTTAAAATGATTTAAATTTTTATACACTTATTTTAACAATGTATTTCTATTTATTTTGAAATTTACTTTAATATAATAAAATATGTCTAATAGATTGTAAAATATTCGAATACTTTTTATAATATTGAAATTATTTAAAATGCATATGTTATTACATTTATTTCAATATTATATTTTCATTCATTATAAAACATCGGAAGCAATTTTTTGGGTGAATAGAAACAAATGGTACAATAGTCAAAAGGAATTCACTGTGTCACTTATTGAAAATATGGGGGCTATGTTATCATTTTTCCAAATCTTGGGACTGTAGCCATATTTTTCTTTTAAATTGGGCCCAAAAAAAATGTATTAGAATTACTTATTTTTCTTCTTAATTCGCTTATTCCATTATGTAGAATTAGTTTTTTTTTTCAAGTATGTTTCGAGAAAAATGTTCTTTTAATTATTTCTAGCATTATGCTATCACAAATATTGTTGTTCTATTATTGTTTATTAATTTGGTAAATTTGAATTATCTATAAGTTGCTTCAATTAGTAATCATGAGAGCTCCAGTTAGTAATTTTTAAAAGAATATAGTTGTGTTTACATTTATGTATACTACACATACAAGCACGCGCGCATAAATACGTGTATTTTACGCACTTTTCCCTATAAAGATTTAACATTTTCCTAAAACTTGAGTCAAGTTTCAACATTTTTAGTACCAGCAAAATAAAAGAATAATTTATTTATTTATTGATTTTTAGGAGAAGTTCATTGGCTTCATCTTTGTGTGATTTCTAGGGATTTTGATTGATTAGGTTTTAACATGAAAATTATGATTAAGAATCAAAATAAAAAGACATGCATGCAAATCCAAAATGCTAGTAAGTGTCAGCATGTCAAGTTTTCCCTTAATTCTCATTCCTTGTTAACATTTGATATAGCCCTTTTATTTCTTTTGCTATTATTCATATTATTATTTTTGTCATTGATTTTCCTATTTTACTTTTCAGACTTCCTCCCCATGATTTGGAGATGACACTACATTGAGCAATCGACCACTTTCGCAAGGTACATGAGATTTAATTGTATCTCTTTTTTGCGGAGTCACTTCTGGAGGTATGTATGCCTACAACATGCCTATTTTTCTAGGTAATTTTTCATTCATCCCATTCACTGCCTCTTTCGTTAGCATCGATTTGTAGTTCTCAAAATTTTAAATTTAATGATATCATTATAATGCTGTTTAGCCACTAAACTTCATTGACAATATTATGTTGACCTACAAGTTATGTGAGAAATATGTGCCTGCATCATGCTGCTATTTTGCCAATAACAACCTCATTGTTTTGTAGATCTATAAATCTCACTGCCTGTCATTACGCCATCCCCAACAATACTAATAGAGCCTTTAACTGTGTTGATGATGTCACGAACTTTTTTTTTTTAAATTATCATCTAATTAATAATTGATTTTTAATAATAATATATTTTATTATTTATTGATGGCTTAATATCAATTAAATTGATTTTCAAAAATTATATGTATGTGTGTGTGCGCCCATACATATAAGTGCTTTTGACGTGTAGATTGTCTCTAGTTGAATTCTTGACTCATGCATGTTTCTCATGAAAAAAAATTCAATAAACGAGGGAGTACACAAGAGGGCACCTAACATTTTCTCATACATAGAATTTACCACAAATTCTTTGTACAAATTATTTATATAAGTATCTTTGGTATAACAGCAAAAGTTGAATGGAAATATCACATGATCCATATACTTAGTAATGTTATTCCACTTCAGTTTGTACACAAAATAATTTGTACAAAGAGTTAATGATCCTAGCATTATTTAGTAAAATACAGCATACCTATACATGTCAATATATACGCCGTATGTTTTTTATGAATGAAATCTTATTCTCATTAGTTTGTTTTATATTTTAGCAGACGTTGAGGATATCAATTAGTACAGACTAGAGTTACATTTTAATTTGCAAAAATATTATATACATTTTTAAAAATTTCCCCTTTTTTCTGCTCATATATGGCGCATTACTACCATGTACGATGAGCTCAATGAATTTTTCTTGGCTGCCATTTCCAAAATGAATGTAATTGCCTAATTTCCTTTTTATGAGCAGTACAGTGGTTTTCATGTGCTTTGATGATATGGTAACTTTGTGATGAATTTATACGAGGAAAGACACAAGGAAATAGTTAGTAAGGTCATGAATTTACCTATTCGTAGTTGTTACCTTACCCTATTCTCTTTTTATAATTGTTAATGAATTAAATTCTTTAGGTTTTAAGGTATCTCATTTAGCAACTTTAAACCTTATATTAGATTTTAAAAAATATGGTTAAGATAATAAGGTAACAACTTATATATACAAATTCTTCACCTTATACTAATTAATTTTACGCGTCTTTCCTCTTATAAATTCATCACAAAATGACCACTTCATAGCACAGGAAAATCATTGTTCATGAAAAGGAAACTGGCCAGATCATTGATTTTGGAAATGTCAGCCAAGGAAACCAAAAGGGAGACAAGATTGAGATGAAAAAGATTGAATGAAATCTTATTTTCATCAATTTGTTTTATATTTTTGCAAACATTGAGGATATTAATTAGTACAGACTAGTGTAACATTTTAATTTGCAAAAATATCAGACACAACTTTCATAAATTTATCCCTTTATTGCAAGCACTTATATGGCATTACGACTAGATATAATAATCTCAATTAATTGTTTCTAGGCTGCCAGTTCCAAAATGAATATAATTGCCAATTTTTTTTGAACGGCATTGGTTTTCATGTACTGTGGTATGACAACTTTGTGATAAATTTATACGAGGAAAGACACAAAGAATTAGTTAGCAAGGTCACTAATTTATCTATTCTAAGTTATTGACTAAACCAATTCTCTGTTTATAATTGTCAAAGCATTAAATTCCATAGAGTTAAGGGTATCTGTTTAGTAACGTTACACCCATGTATTAGAATTTAAAACATGGTAAGGTAATATAAGGCAACAACTTAATGAGATACCTTAAACTCTAAAGTTAAAACAAGGCTGTAAAGTTACTAAATGAGATACCTTAAACTCAAAAGAATTTAATGCATTAACAATTATAAAAGAGAATCGGTTAAGGCAGCCAACTTAGAATCGATAAATTCTTGAACTTATACTAATTAATTAATTCTGCGTTTTTTTCTTCTTATAAGTCGTCCCGAAATGACTATATCGGGGCACAAGAAAATCATTGTTCATAAAAAGGAAACTAGCCAATTATCATCGATTTTGTAAATGGCAGCCAAGAAAACTAAAAACAGACAAAAGATTGGATAAAAAAGATTGAGAATGAGGATGCTAGGCTGATCACATTCTCAAAACGTACATCCGGGATCTACAAGAAGGCCAGTGAGCTCGTGACTCTCACTGTCTCTGAGATTGCCATGCTGGTGTTCTCACAATCTGGGAAGTCTTTCTCATTCGGACACCCCTCCATTGAAGCTGTTGCATGGGAAGTCTTTCTCATTCGGACACGCCTCCATTGAAGCTGTTGCAAAGCCTTCCTGGGGTTGAACCAGCCAGCAAATGACAACCCTCATCCGCATGGTTGAGGCTCGCCGCCAGGTGAGAATTAATGAACTCAATCAGCAGCATAATGAGTTGCTTCGCCAATTGGATGAAGAAATGGAACGGGAGAAGACGTTGAAGTAGATGAGGAAGGGAAAGAGACTCAGCCGCGTTGGTGGGAAACCCGAGTTGATGAGTTGAACCATCAGGAGCTGCTTCAAATGGATGCAACATTGATAATCTGCATAGAACATTTCTTGCCAAACTCAATGAGAAGACTGCTGCTGGCTCTTCCTCTGCGACAACTCCTATGTAGTTTTCATCATAAAAATATATCTCATTTCCTTCTGCTTTGGTGTTTGTCTATAAAAAATATGAAGCTGCAGGTCCAAATGATCAATTTGAAAATGGTACAAAGCTACCAACCTTAAATGCGTATGATATAATTGAGAATGCAACTTATCGTTATGCCCAACAGTTGGAAATAATTTTGCTAGAATCATTAGCAGCGATACTCAAAATAATCTGTCAAGACGTTCAACTACTGATTCACACTTGGCGAACTAGATTTATTGTCATAAACCTCACTTTCCAATTACATAATCGAGTTATTTAAACCACGGTCATGATAGCAAGTGGATAAATATACTCCCAAAAAATAAGTAGGAGAAATTGCAGTATAGAAATTTAGTTAAAAATAATGAAAGAGAAATTCCATTTCACGGTGGTATTTTATTAGATTATTTCAAAAAGTATCAGCTGCCGCAATTAATATGCAAAAAAAATGGCTATAAAAAATATTAGCTCAATTAAAGCGATATTTCTAAGTGATGCTTCATCTACCAGTAAAATGTGTAGAATTTTTTATTCATCATTAACATGTTAATACGATAATTTTTTTTAAAAAATAATACGTCAAATATTACATCACTTGAGATATAAAAAATATGTATTTCAAACCATTCAATAATAACGTCAATCTTTCTTAGATAGCTAGCGTCCGCGTTAAAAAAGATGACAATATAAATTCAAGAAAGAAAATAATTTGATCTAATTTCTTCGTGAGCACTAATGTTGAATGTAATTATATAGTGGATGAAAATTCGAAAGAGAAAATGTTACAATTTTAATTGTTACGAAATTTAATTGATTGACAAAATAAATTGAGTCAATCAATTCTTGTGTTAATCAATTTAAATGTTGGTTGACAATCAGTCTTTGCATTGAATCGCAAAGAATAGACAACCTCTCTTAATGATTTTTCCTTCATGGTTGATTTCACTCGATATTTGCTCTTGAGAATATAAACTCTGCATTTATTAACAAATAACTGGAGTTCAAAATTTATTCAGTTTTATGGTATTGCGATTGCCTGTTTCCTGCTTGGCTTTTATATTAATCTATAATATGCCTAATTAAAGCATATTTCCAACAAAAATACAGATGAATCATTTTAATGCAATTAAAAAAAATTAAAAGAAAACTGTAGTTATTGTATTGTCAAAACTAAGAACAACGATAATGAAAAGAAGCAAAAAGAATCAAGCCTAACTAAGCCTTGATTACAACACGTAAGGCTGCACTGGAGATCCCAGCGTACAAATACCCACCGTGTTCTTCGACTTCGCTAACTGAATCAAGTGCATTTTGTTTATTTCCTTCTAAAACTTTGAGGACATTGCCATTGTTGCCATCAAGCTTAACCGCCACAAGATCTGCCTCGTCACTTCCTCTCTTAGTGTTTAATGCAACCCAAAAGTCCCCGTTCCTGTCTGTCTCGATGTTGTCTGGAAATTTAGCAACATGAGCAATGGTTGCGGAGAGTATATAACGCTCTCACCTTGAATCCAAAACCTTAGAATCGTCCTTGAATCTGATTCAGCAACCAGTAAAAATGATTTGTCTTTACTTAGGGCGACGCCATTTGGAAATGCTAAGCCCCTTCGTAATACTGTCACCTCTTCGTTGCGAGGATCGTATTTCAATAATCTTCCACTTCTGTCTCCGCTATCGATCAGCATAGGATACTGTCTTCTTTGGAAGTACATGCTGCTGTCGGTAAATAAATAACGCCGGTATTGGGATCATGTCCAAGGCGTTTGTGAAGCGAAAGGGAATTCTTTTCCGCTGAAGAAGCAAGTTGTTTTGGCCGGGCCACCGTTTCTCCCGACGACCATTAACCCAAAGTACGCATCAGCCGATGTAAAGATCGCATGTAACAGGATTGAATTTGATGCCCAACGGCCTCCCACATAGGGGTTCTAAAATCGTGCTGTTTGTGCCATCACAAATCCTCCTTAGCCGCCTAATCGAATCACATACAAGTTTGAAATTCCGTTAGGACAGTTGAAAAAGAAATAAATAAATTCGTAAACTAGATCTAGTGGAATCAAGGCATATAAATAAAGAAAGTAATATATGTGAGTTAAAACAATCGCACATAATAGAGTGAAGCGTTTATGTAGATGTTTAGTGAATGTTTTCAAACTGAAATGACAATAGATTTATTTACTAGGGTAATTTTCATTTTTTCAATCTTGATGAAACCCTGATAAGAACTTTTGACCTCTAAATTGCTATAATAGGGTATATATAGCACGACAACATGCAGCCGTAAACTTTGCTATATATATGAATTTTTTGAAACCCAATAATATGCGTGCATGTAAATTCATACTGCAGTACAATAATATAAATTACATACATATGAACATGTATATATACGAATTCTTACCTGTATGGAGAGGTGGTGGCAAATTCAGCCCAACCAAGTTTTGAGCCTTGCCACTTGAGAATTCTAACCGTCGGAAACACCGGCGTACGGCCCTTCGCCATTGCAGTCGAAAGCAAGGCTTTCGGGGCCAACTACTCGGGCCGGAAGCTGAAGCTCAAGATGGTGGTGCCGTTGCGGCTGCGGCCGGCATTGTAAGGCAAGCTGGAACTAGGAGAAATCGTAAGGGCAAGAAAGAAGAAAACGACGAGGAGAGAGTTTTTCATTATTGCAATCTGAGAGTAGTGTATACTTTTTGTTGGAGTCCAGAGCTTTTGTAATTTGTAGTTGTGATACGTTAATCTATAGGGTATTTATATTAGATGCTTTTTCCTAATAGGTTTCTATTTAGGATTTGTTTGAGTGATATGGATTCGGATTGAATAAATATAAACTGAAATGTTAACTAAACTAGGATAATAAAAGCAAAAAAAATATAAAAATGTAAATTAGATAAGTCCTAATAAGATATTAATTATCATCTTCAATTATTTTACCTATTTTTTTTATCGTCATTTATCCTCCTGTTACGTGAAGACCATATTATAATTTAACATAATGTGACAGAAAGAATTCGTTATATTATAGAGAGAAAAAAAAATGATGATTGTTGATAACGTTTTTGTCTCCTCAATTGGACTTTGAATAATTTATAAAAGAAATAAAACTGGCCGTGAATTTTCTTGGTTTTGGTAGTTAATTGTTCTAACAATTGTTTCTACAGCATCCATGTACAGCAGTATGAATGAGAGAAACCTCCACTTTATTTTCTAAAACTAAGCGAAACTCCCATCAAATTAGTTAAAACCCCCGTAATGGTAAAATAATCAAAATTTTCAAAGATAATTCTGTCTTTGAAAATAACATAGTTTTAAAAATTCAATATTATTACTAGATTATGCACCCACATAAAAATACTTTGCAATATATAAAGACAAAATAAAAAGAGTGGTGATATTTGATCCTATCAATATATCTGATGAGCATATAATATATACATATCTCACCCTTAATTATATAATTATTAGTTATGATTATTTATTAAGTTTTAATTAATTAACTTGTTTTTTTTTTAGGAAATTAATTGGAGAATATTGATAAAAATGGCATGAAGAAGTTTAAATTGGAAAGCATTAAAGATTAATTGATTTTGGAAGCAATTAGATGTGGAAGTGAAGCCAAGGAAACGGAAGCTAGTAAATTAATTCACCCATGCACATGAAGAAAAGGAAACGGCCATATTTAAGCATGCACGTGAATTGCCTAAGCTAATGTCGGTGGGTGCATGGCTTTAAATTGGTATTAATTGCATTAAACTGGAATTAGAATCCAAGTAGGATTCGGCCACCCTTGGACATTATAAAAAGCCAACCTTTGGCTTTTGAAGAAAGAGACAACCGGCAGCCAAGAGGAGAATTGGAGATTGCAACCGCAAGAAGAGAAGCAGCAACAGCAGTCCAATTTTCCATGGCTGATTTTATTTATTTTGTTGCTCCCAATTCAAGTATGTCTAGCTAATTTTCCTATACTAAGGTTAAGGATGAAACCCTATTCAATGAAATAATTATTATTTTTTAATTAAATCCCCTACATATGTTATTTAATGTTTATGGTTCTTATTTCACATGATTAGTTGGATGTTATTAAATCTTTTCATCAATTCTGTCATGCATTATTGATTGTTAGGATTAATATTCAATTAAATCTATGCTTGGATCTATAATGTTTATATATGATTTTCTTTGATTATGTGTCTTTCATTAAATTGTTTCCATAGACTTACTTAGGAAAACTTTGACTCTTTGTCATTCAATATGTTTACATAGGATGCTTAGATAACATATTATTAAGCAGAAAAAGAACCTACATAAGATTAATTTTAATTGGGCTTAATTGTTATATCCATGAGGCGACATAGATTGATTTCGAGTTGTCACTCTAAAATTAGGGATTAATTGATAATTAGATAATTATTAGTTGAATAGTGGCGGATTCTAAAACCTTAGTAACCTTTGTCTTATTGAATTTTACTTTGCTTTAATTGTTTTCTTAGATTAATTAGTTTAATTTCTCTTAAACTCAATTTGCTCAACTAGGTTAGGATTAATATTAATTTTAGATTTAAATTAGACTTTTCAATTTAAAGCAATCTCTGTGGGTTCGACCTCGTTAACACTACTCTATTTCTAGATTCGTGCGCTTGCGAGTATATTAAAATTTTGCACAACAAGTTTTTGGCGCCGTTGCCGGGGATTGTGCCAGAAAGTCAGTTTAATCTAGAGTTGATTTGATTCTTCCACTAGTTATAATTTAGGTTGTCTTTATTTATTTATTTTTTATTAAAAAAAAAACCAAAAAAAAAATTATATTATATTAGAATTAGAATTTAAATTCATTGTTTGATTGTTTGATTTCTTTTATATTTAAATTCCATTTATTTTCATTATTGTTGGTTTATTTTTATTTTTATTTATTATTATTATTTTTTTTTTCTTTATTTAGTTAGTTTATAAGTGTTTGGGAACGCGATTTAACAAATCGTTTGGTCAAAAAAGAGTCTAGAATTGATAGTAATCAAGCTAGTTCTTCTCAAGTGATGGATGATCCAAATAGAATGTTGCCAGTACTACCACCAGTGCAAGCAGAAAAAACCCTTAGAGAATATTTTTCACCACTTGCAGCCAACCAACCATCTTGTATTGTGTTGCCACAAACTACAGCAACACACTTTGAACTTAAGCCCTCTGTTATTCAGCTTTTACCATCTTTCCATGGGTTAGAGAGAGAGGATCCATATTTGCACATTAAGGAATTTCTTGACATATGCTCTACATTTCGTTTTCAAAATTTCAATGATGAGTCAATTAGGCTTCGTATGTTCCCTTTCTCATTAAAAGACAAAGCAAAAGCTTGGTTGAATTCACTTCCTGCTGGATCTATTACTTCGTGAGATGAATTGAGTAATAAGTTCCTCACCAAGTTTTTCCCTATGTCTAAAACAAATGCCCTTAGGAGAGAGATAAGTGATTTTTATCAAAGAGATGGTGAGCAATTTTATGAGTGTTGGGAAAGATTCAATGATTTACTTCTTAAATGTCCCCACCATGGTTTTGAGAAATGGAGACTTATACAATGCTTTTATAATGGTCTAACTATGTCAAATCGTCATATGGTAGAATCTATGAATGGTGGGAGATTCTTGAACCTACATGAAGGGGCTGCATGGGAGTTCTTTAACTCACTTTCTGAGAATTCTCAACAGTGGGACTTTTCAAACCAAAGAGAAAAATCATCTCAAATCTCTAGAAAGGGTCTATATGAAGTTAAGGATGATTTTAATGTACAAGCCACTCTAGCTACTCTTTCTAGGAAAGTAGATGCCTTAACTCTGAATCAATCAATGAATCATCACCCTAGTGTAGCCAATGAAGTTTGTGCTCTCTGTTCCAACCTATCTCATACAGCACAGAATTGTCCTTCGTTACCAGTCTATCAAGAGGCTTATTCTGAGCAGGTACATGCATTACAATCATATGAGAAAACCTCCAATAGTCCATATTCACCCACATATAATCCTAATTGGAGGAATCACCCTAATTTTTCCTGGAAACAAAACCAGCCTTTATCAAACCAAGGAGGACAACAATTTAGCATGCCCAATCAACAATTTGTCCCTCCTAACCAAGTATATCCCTCTACCCAACAGCCTATGTCTCAATTTGTTGCACCCCAACAAAGAAAACCTTCTTTAGAGGATACACTTCAAAATTTCATTCAGTCAACCCAACAAGCCTTTCAGACAAACACTCAAGCTATTCTAAAACTTGAACATCAATTGGGTCAATTAGCAACTACTGTGGCAGAGAGAGAAAAAGGAAAATTCCCAAGTCAACCAATTCTGAATCCTAAAGGAGTATATGAAGCAGGATCGAGCTCAAGCCATCAGCATGAAGAAGCAAAATCTATCATGACTTTGAGAAGGGGAAAATTATTTGACAATAAAGTGGAGGTTCTAACAAGAAAGACATCTGAACCTACTTCTTCAGATACAATTCCATCACAAGACTCATCACCAGAAGAAAGTAGCCCACCAGCTTACATTCCTAAGGCTCCTTTCCCTCAAAGGTTAGCAAGGGTAAAGAAAGGGACTTCAACAGGTGAGATTATGGAAATCTTCAAGCAGGTAAGTATAAACATCCCTTTACTTGATGCTATTAAGCAAGTTCCCTCCTATGCCAAGTTTTTGAAAGATTTATGCACTAAAAAGAGAAATTTGTATGTCACCAAAAAGGCATTTTTAACTGAACAAACTAGCAATTTACTTCAATGTAAGATGCCACCAAAATTTAAGGATCCAGGTTCCCCTACTATCTCATGTGTTATAGGGAACCAATTGTTTGATAAAGCATTATTGGATTTAGGAGCTAGTGTTAATCTCTTGCCTTATTCTGTTTACATGCAGCTTGGACTAGGTGAATTAAAATCAACTTCTATTATTTTACAACTTGCTGATAGGTCAATGAAAATACCTCGTGGTATTGTAGAGGATGTGTTGATTCAGATTGACAAATTTTATTATCCTGTTGATTTTATTGTTATTGATACTCAGCCTGTACAGGATCCTAAGAAACACACTCCAGTTACTTTAGGTCGTCCTTTCTTAGCTACAGCTGATGCTCTTATTAATTGCAGGAATGGAAACATGCAGCTATCTTTTGGTAATATGACCATGGAATTAAATATTTTTAATGTTACCAAGCAGCCACAGGAAGAAGATGAATTTGTTGAAGTAGACATGATAGAAGAATTAGTAGAAGATTCAATCGTTTCTAATCCCAGTGTTGATCCATTAGAGGCATTTTTAACTCATTCTAGTTTATTTTCTAATGATGACAGTGCAATTGTAGAAGTCAACGCCTTACTTGATGCAACTCCAATTATGGACACAAACAAATGGAAGACAAAACAAGAACCACTGCCTCATTCTGAAAAGAAGATTAGCACATCTGCAGAAACACCACCAAAATTGGAACTCAAAGCACTGCCCGACAGTCTGGAATACGCATTCTTAGGAGAATCTAACACCCTACCTGTCATTATTTCTTCTTCTCTTGATCTTCAGCAAAAAGGTAAGTTGTTGAGTATTCTAAAAGAGCATAAAGAGGCAATAGGATGGACCATTGCTGATATAAAAGGTATTAATCCAGTATATTGCATGCATCGTATTCATCTTGAAGAAAATGCTAAGTCTATTAGGGAAATGCAACGTAGGCTAAATCCTAACATAAAAGAAGTGGTAAGAGCTGAAGTAATAAAATTATTAGATGCAGGAATTATTTATCCTATTTCAGATAGCTCTTGGGTTAGCCCTGTGCAAGTTGTTCCTAAAAAATCTGGTGTTACAGTAGTTACTAATGCTAATAATGAATTAATTCCTACTAGAGTAACTACAGGTTGGCGTGTTTGCATCGATTACAGAAAATTGAATTCGGTTACAAGAAAAGATCATTTTCCTCTTCCATTTATGGATCAAATGCTTGATAGACTTGCAGGTCATGACTTTTATTGTTTTCTAGATGGATATTCAGGTTATAATCAGATCCCTATAGCTCCAGAGGACCAGGAAAAAACTACTTTTACTTGCCCATTTGGAACTTTTGCATATAGGAGGATGCCATTTGGTTTATGCAATGCCCCTGCTACTTTTCAAAGATGCATGCTTAGTATATTTTCTGATATGGTTGAGAGATTTCTTGAAGTGTTCATGGATGATTTTTCTGTTTATGGAGATTCTTTTGATGAATGTTTGCATCATCTAACGTTAGTTTTGCAGAGATGTAAAGAAAAGAACTTGGTTCTAAATTGGGAAAAGTGTCATTTCATGGTAAGGCAAGGTATTGTTCTTGGTCATATAATTTCCAGCAGTGGTATAGAAGTTGACAAAGCCAAGGTGGATTTAATTTCTAATCTTCCACCTCCTAAATCCGTAAAAGAAGTAAGATCTTTCCTTGGACATGCTGGTTTTTATAGAAGATTCATTAAAGATTTTAGTAAAATTTCTAGACCTTTATGCAATTTACTTGTTAAAGAGGTGCCTTTTGTCTTTGATGATTCTTGTTTTGATGCTTTTGAAAAACTTAAGAAATTGTTGACTTCTTCACCTATCATTCAACCACCTAATTGGGATTTGCCTTTTGAAATTATGTAGTGATGCATCTGACTATGCTGTAGGAGCAGTGTTAGGACAAAGATTAGATCGTTTGCCTTATGTTATTTATTATGCTAGTATGACACTCAATGATGCACAATTGAACTATTCAACTACAGAAAAAGAAATGCTAGCTGTGGTGTTCGCACTAGATAAATTCAGATCTTATCTTATAGGTTGTAAAGTGATTATTTTTACTGATCATGCTGCTTTGAAATATTTGCTTGCTAAAAAAGATGCTAAGCCAAGATTGATTCGCTGGGTGTTACTTTTACAAGAATTTGACATTGAATTTAGAGATAAAAAGGGTTCTGAGAATGTTGTGGCAGATCATCTGTCTCGCCTTGATATTAAATTTATTCCAGAATCCTTAGCTTTGAATGAGTTCTTCCCAGATGAACAACTCATGAGTGTAAATGTTTTACCATGGTTTGCTGATATAGTTAATTATCTTGCTACAGGTCAAATCCCAGAACACTGGACCAAGCAAGATAGAACAAAGTTCTTAGTTGAAGTGAAGAATTTCAAATATTGTGCTGATCAGATTATTAGGCGATGTGTTCCAGAGAATGAATTTCAAAGTGTCATCTCTTTTTGTCATGAACAAGCTTGTGGAGGCCATTTTAGTGCTAAAAAGACAGCTACAAAAATTTTACAATGTGGTTTTTATTGGCCTACTCTTTTTCATGATGCTTATGTTTTTTGTTCTTTGTGTGATAGGTGCCAACGCATGGGTAGCATTTCAAAGAGGAATATGATGCCACTCAATTCTATTCTTGTGGTAGAGATCTTCGATGTGTGGGGTATTGATTTTATGGGACCATTTCCTTCATCTTTTGGTTATCAGTATATATTAGTTGCAGTTGATTATGTGTCGAAGTGGGTTGAAGCTATTCCATGCAAAACTAATGATCATAGGGTTGTAGTGAAATTCTTGAAGAGTAATATCCTATCTCGTTTTGGTTTTCCTAGAACTATAATTAGTGATGGTGGTTCTCATTTTTGTAATAAACCTTTTAAAACCCTTTTGGGAAAATATTCCATTACACATAAGGTTGCCACCCCATACCATCCTCAAACTAGTGGCCAAGTAGAGATTTCTAATCGAGAGATCAAGCAAATTCTAGAAAAAACAGTTAGGCCAGATAGAAAGGATTGGTCTTTGAGACTTGATGATGCATTATGGGCATATAGAACAGCTTTCAAAACACCAATTGGAATGTCACCTTATAGACTCGTGTATGGAAAGGCATGTCATCTACCAGTAGAGCTAGAGCATCGTGCATATTGGGCTATCAAGAAATTTAATTTTGACATGCAACAAGCTGGTTCCAAGAGAAGATTGCAACTAACAGAACTTGAAGAGATCAGGAATGATGCTTATGAGAATGCCAGGATTTACAAGCAGCGCATGAAAGTCTTTCATGACAAGCACATTTTGAGAAAATCCTTTGCACCAGGTCAGAAAGTACTTTTATATAATTCTCGACTACATCTCTTTCCAGGTAAGTTACGTTCTCGATGGTCTGGTCCTTTTATAATTCGTACTGTCTTTCCTTATGGAGCAGTTGAGATTGAAAATCCTAAAAATGGTAATTTATTTAAAGTCAATGGTCAACGATTAAAACCATTTTTAGAGTTAAGATCATCAGAAGTTGAGGAGATACTTTTAGATGATCCTGTTTATCAGGATTAAATAATTCTATCTTTACATTATTTTTTTATTTAAATAGTATTTTTTTTCTCATTTGTTGCTTTTCTTTTCTAGTATTTGTTTCTTCTAACGTTTTCTTTTTATTTGTCATTTTCTTTTAAACTTCCCCATCCCATTCAGGTGTGATCTCTCTAACTTCTCTTTTATTCTTTATGTTTTTATTTTTATTTTTTTTATCTCTTTGCATGCATATCTTTTATTTATGAAACATTGGGGACAATGTTCCAAATAAGTTTGGGGGTGGGAATAGTGTGTGCTGTGTTTATTATTTAAAAAAAAACCCAAAAAAAATAAAAAAAAAATTCAAAAATTAAAAAAAAAATTGTTTGTTTTTATGTGAAAAGCCAATGATAAGAACTTGATTGACAATGAATATGGTTATTAGAAAGGGTCGAATATTGTCTTAGTTTATACTTGGTTCTAGTGTTAATTCCTCTTGATTGAGATTTTTAAACACCATGAGCACTAATATCAACTCTTTCATAATTTTGACTTGAAATTTGAGATTGACACAGCCTGAGTTGAGGATTTTAGATTGTGTAAATGACTGTTTGCCTTGATTCTTATCTCCACAGTACAAAATAGTATACACAGGCTCCAAAGTCAGAAATAGCTACCTATAACCCTTAAAAGTGAAGCTATCCTTGAGTAATTTGGGTCTATGTACCACCAGTATGTAGAGGATAATCTACCATGAGAAGAAGGCTACCTTAAGGGGTAGAGTGAAAGCTCCTGACTATGGTTATAAATATTAAAAAAAAAAAATTCAAAAGAAAATGCACATAAAAGCCTGTGAAAAAGAAAAAAATTGGAGATCAAGATGATAAGGTTAGTTTGACCTACTCTTTTCTTTGTTCAAGGCAAAGGCTGTTGATATTGAAGATTTTGGGAATAGATTTTGATTGAATTGATTCACACACACACCACAAGAATCAAAAGAGAGGTGGGATTGACCATTGAATTAAAGTTAGAACTTTGCCAATATTTGAAATTTTCTTTGAGCTATATAATTTATGCAATCTTTGAGGCTATTTTTGCATTTTATTTATAGACTGTTGTTCTTTTTGTGTTATTTTATAGTTAAAAAAAAAAAAAATTGATGTTTGTGGGTGTCATCACTGAAGCCCTCACGAGACTATAACTCGTCCACTAGGGCCGCCTAGGGGTTTAAAGGCTTGTTGCATACGCTAAATGCAGTCGCGATCACCTGCGAAAGTGGTTTAGATAGGATTTACTTTTTTTTTACTTTTATTTTGTTTGTTTTTGTTTTAGTTTTGCTCGAGGACTAGCAAAATCTAAGTTTGGGGGTATTTGATGAGCATATAATATATACATATCTCACCCTTAATTATATAATTATTAGTTATGATTATTTATTAGTTTTAATTAATTAACTTGTTTTTTTTTTAGGAAATTAATTGGAGAATATTGATAAAAATGGCATGAAGAAGTTTAAATTGGAAAGCATTAAAGATTAATTGATTTTGGAAGCAATTAGATGTGGAAGTGAAGCCAAGGAAACGGAAGCTAGTAAATTAATTCACCCATGCACATGAAGAAAAGGAAACGGCCATATTTAAGCATGCACGTGAATTGCCTAAGCTAATGTCGGTGGGTGCATGGCTTTAAATTGGTATTAATTGCATTAAACTGGAATTAGAATCCAAGTAGGATTCGGCCACCCTTGGACATTATAAAAAGCCAACCTTTGGCTTTTGAAGAAAGAGACAACCGGCAGCCAAGAGGAGAATTGGAGATTGCAACCGCAAGAAGAGAAGCAGCAACAGCAGTCCAATTTTCCATGGCTGATTTTATTTATTTTGTTGCTCCCAATTCAAGTATGTCTAGCTAATTTTCCTATACTAAGGTTAAGGATGAAACCCTATTCAATGAAATAATTATTATTTTTTAATTAAATCCCCTACATATGTTATTTAATGTTTATGGTTCTTATTTCACATGATTAGTTGGATGTTATTAAATCTTTTCATCAATTCTGTCATGCATTATTGATTGTTAGGATTAATATTCAATTAAATCTATGCTTGGATCTATAATGTCTATATATGATTTTCTTTGATTCTGTGTCTTTCATTAAATTGTTTCCATAGACTACTTAGGAAAACTTTGACTCTTTGTCATTCAATATGTTTACATAGGATGCTTAGATAACATATTATTAAGCAGAAAAAGAACCTACATAAGATTAATTTTAATTGGGCTTAATTGTTATATCCATGAGGCGACATAGATTGATTTCGAGTTGTCACTCTAAAATTAGGGATTAATTGATAATTAGATAATTATTAGTTGAATAGTGGCGGATTCTAAAACCTTAGTAACCTTTGTCTTATTGAATTTTACTTTGCTTTAATTGTTTTCTTAGATTAATTAGTTTAATTTCTCTTAAACTCAATTTGCTCAACTAGGTTAGGATTAATATTAATTTTAGATTTAAATTAGACTTTTCAATTTAAAGCAATCTCTGTGGGTTCGACCTCGTTACCACTACTCTATTTCTAGATTCGTGCGCTTGCGAGTATATTAAAATTTTGCACAACAATATCTCGCCAGCCCTCTCTTCTCAATTAATCGCATTAAAAAGTGTAAAATAATTTTCTTCTCTCAATATATTTCATCTAATCCCTACTTTATCCTTATTACAGTTTTTATCCTTTTCTTTAAACACTCCGTCAAATAAAACTTAAAAAAAAAAAGCTTATATTAAGGCTCTTTCTTTTTATGAGTATTTTTTAAAACAATTACCATATAAATCATTCATTTTTTATTCATCTGTGTAGTGAATTAAATCTTAATAGCCTTCAAAGCAAACAATTCAGCGTCCATAACACACAGAGCGTAGCTGGAGTTCACAAAGTACGACACCATCTGCGGCACGCAGGCAACATCCGCCGGAGCGCAGCCATTGTTGATCATTGAGACCCCTAATTTCTAAATTTGCTCTTGAAAGGTATTTTTACTCTCGATGGTGTAGGAATTGAATTAACTGAACCTGATCATTAATGGAAACAAAATGGGAAGGAATGAAATACCTTCTGAGTAGGAAGTAGTGAATTGAAACTCTAGTAAAGTTTTGGGAAGTTTGCTTTTATGGTTTCGTTTATAATTTTGTGTTGGGAATTAATTCTCCTTTTAGTTAAATAAGTCAAAAACTTTATGAAGCATTTATATTACTGTTTGAGTATTTGGCTACTTGCGTTTTCGTAAGCATGATTTTCTTTCTTTGATATATTAAATTTATTTAAATTTTGTTATTTAATTTATAATTCATTCTCATTATAGGATGAAAGATCAATCGAGGATGGTGATGTTTCAAATGGATTAGTGGTTTTGGACAATACTGATACATTTACGACTAATATGTATGCATTAATCAATTTCTTCTTTTGTTTTTAGTCGCATGCATAATATACAATATTTGGCTAGATAAGTTGTAATTTCTTTTGTTTATAGGTTTTTTCAAGTAGAGAAGCACTAATTGAATGAACATGAGATGTTGGAAAGAGAAATGGGCTTGTTATTGTGATTAAAAAATTTGATGTAATTGCAAACGGTAGAAAACGAAGGATAATTTTCACATGTGAAAGGAGTGGTGTTTATAGGCATAGACATCCTCAAGGTCACAAGCCAAAACGGCTAAAGGCCACTGGAACAAAGAAATGCAAGTGTCCATTTAAGCTAAAAGGTTAGAAAATGGCAAATAATGATGATTGGGCATTGATAGTGATATGTGGGTTCCGTAACCATCCTGCTACACAATATCTTGAAGGCCACTCATTTGCTGGTATTCTTAATAAAGCGGAGAGCAATTTATTGGTTGATATGTCGAAGAATAATGTTAAACCAAAAGATATATTATATGTCTTAAAGAAAAGAGATATGCATAATGCCATTACAATACGAACAATCTACAATGCCTGATGAAAATGTAAGGTCAGAGAACAAGTTGGGCATTCGCGAATGTAATTACTTATGAGCAAATTGACTGAGCATAAATATATTAAGTGGCATAGAAGTCATGTAGATACAGACTGTGTCAAAGATTTATATTTAGCACACCCTTCTTCAATAGAGTTGTTGCAAGCTTTTCCCCGAGTATTGATAATAGATTGCACATATAAAATCGATAGATATGATATGCCGTTACGAGAGATAGTTGGTGTTACATCAACTGATTTGACATTTTCAGTTTGCTGTGTATATCTTGAATCAGAGCTGGAGAATAACTATCTTTGGGCATTGGAGAGACTAAAAAGTATAAACATGTAATACTTTATGAAAGATTGGCAAACATATTTGAAAAGGAGATGGTTAAAAGGCATGGAGAGAGATTTTTCAAAATATCCTATAGCACTTACTTATATAAGGAATGTGTGGCTAGATAAGCATAAGGAAAAATTTGTTTCTGCATGGACAAACTCAGTTATGCACTTTGGAAATGTGACTATTAAGTATAAGGACTATTATAATTTTGTTTATATTTTATTACAGCTTTTGCAATCTAACAAAAAGAGTTGTTATTCACATAAAATTTTTTTGTTGCACTTGTAAAGGGCTGAGTTGTCACATTGTAAATTGAAGAAGCAGTTGAGGACATCCCAAGACACTTTTGAGTCATCATGGACAAAAATCCATGCTTTGTTGGAATTACAACTGGTTGAGATTAAGGCTTCACTGGAGAGGAGTTTGAATTTGGTAGAACATGATTTTAAACCATCAATTTTCAAATAGTTGAGGATTTGTTACAATGAATGCACTCACTATGATACTTGATGAGTCTAAACAAGCTGACTCTGTTGGTCTGGATGCTTTTGCTTGTAGATGTATAATACGGGATAGTCATGGGTTTCCATGTGCACACGAGATTGCAGAGTACAAATGTGAAGGTCGACCTATTCCTTTGTCTTCTGTTCATTCCCACTAGAAGAAGCTAGACCTACTGCATGTCAATCAAGATGAATAAAAAACA
>JAEVFN010000187.1:0-31339 GCA_030449075.1 Murraya paniculata | reverse complement strand
GATTGAATCAATTTCACATGGAGACGTTGTCTATACTTATGGACTAAACTTTTTTCTTTTTTTCTTTTTTGTTAATAGAATTGCTAGGAAAACATCAAGTAACATGTTCATAATCATCTTTATAACTAAAACAAAAGGAATTAAAAACAGAGGTGGAGTAAGAAAAATAAATTGCACCACTCCAACATAAGAAAACAAAAGAAAATCGAAGGATTCTGTTTTAAATTTGCTTTCTGACTTTCACTCCATATATCTAATTCGCATGCTTTCATGGGTTTGAAAAACAAAATTAAATTGTGGCAATAAGAGAAGAACAAACACATATCAAACCATATTATGAACGGAAAATAAAAGTGAATAAAAATAGAAAAAAGTTTGATATTTTGTTTGTGATGATGAATATTTTATTGGGTATAATGAGAAACAAGATAATTAAAGAAATGAGGACAAAATAGGAATTTGAAAGAGTGTTCTAAGTAAAAACTAATATTTTGAAATTATTAATTGTGTAGAATAAATGAGTGTACAAAGTAGATTTTAGAGTGCAAATAGACCCACCCTAAGATTATTCAGATACTATTTTTCCATTTCCTTAAGTGATTCTAATTGCTGAAGAGGTGTTTGATGCTTGTGTAGATTTGAATTCTTGGCTCCGTTTCTCTGCCGCACGAACGGTGGATAAACTGGGCTGAGCAATCTTCTCTGGAAAAGAATAGTGAAAAGTGAAAACCCGTGTCCCCCCATTCCAGCTTCTAGAGGCATTTCACTTTCACGTGCAACATTCTTTAATGATTTGACTAATGTGGTTCTGCAGAAAATTAAAATTAAAATCTCATTGAGCCATTTGGATAGAACGAGATCTAATCATATTTCAATTAGAGTGTAATCTTATCACGTTGGCTTAGTCCGGTACTAAAACGATATCTAGTGTTTTCTTACCTATCAATATGCTTCCGTTGTCGCGCTCAGTCAGTGTGATTATACAAATTATTGGTTTGATTTAATTATCCTTAGTCCAAGAGATATAAAGGTAAATTATGCATTATAATTTTATATGATTAGGAATATACAAAGTCATCTTAAAAGTCTAAACATTTGTATTTACTTTGATGTTTTTTTTCATTGTAAATCTTAAAAATATTTTATAATATTTGCTAAAAACTCTAAGAGCCCATTTGGGATTGGTTTTGCAAGGTATAAAAGTGATTTTGAAAAACTAAAACTAATGTTGGTGTTTGATAAATTTTTTTAGAAATCAATTTTAGCAAAATCATCTCTTACTAAAGTAGATTTTAAAAAGAAAGGGAGGAGTAACTTTTTAAAATTTAATTTGTGAATAGCTTTTATACTTAATACAATTCTATATATATCCTAATCTATACAATAAAAATTCAAAATTATCCTTATGAATTAGGAAATAAAATTATTAACTTTTAGGAGATTATTATTATTACCAATTATATTAAGAAAATAAAATAAAAATAAATTTAATAATATAAAATATTTATTTTAGCTTTCAACTATTATATATACACAATTAAAAATATTCTATATGCATTTATAAATGTGTAAATAAATTTTATTTAACATTATGTCTAATTAAGTCATTTATATTCTTACCGCAGTTTAATAATAAAATTCACTAAATACATGCAACTGCTTTTAAAACTCAAAGTCTTTTTAGAAATAAATTTTACCAAATGCTCAAATGGTTCTCTTCACAGCTAATTATTTTTATAGGACAGCTAACAACAATTATTTTAAAGACTACAGCATTACCAAACTGGTTCTAAAGAATAAATCATTGTCTTTAAGCAATATACATATAGTTATTATTATGTGGAGGCAAGTTTCTTTGAAGGGGATATGAAAAAACTATAAGTTATTGTAATGTGAAGTTTATTCTTATTCATCAGTGGCTCAAATTGCAATTATAATTTTTTATAACTATATGGAGATTATTCCTATAAAAGTATCACTATAAAAAAGTTTTATTGTATTGTTTTTATATTTCTTTGGTTATTCTAGTTGCTGAAAAGGTGTTTGATACTTCTGTAGATTTGAATTCTTGTCTCCCACCATTCCAGCTTCATGGGTGCATTTGCTCGAACAGTTTTGAAAGTGCATCAAACATTTTCATGTTCAATATTCTTTAATGATTGACTAATGTGGTTTTGCAGAAAATTAAAGAATTTATATCGACTCAAGATTAACCGAAAGACAAATCATTAGAACGCACTTTCAAAGGTTTAGCTCATCACTTTAGAGATGTATTCTTTGAACTTGGGCAAGACGGCCTTGGCCATCTAGTTATGATGGAAAAAAAAGGGACAATGAAGCTAATTCGAAGGGGCTGAGAATTAACATTCTTTAATATTAATTCTAGCTCAATTTCTCAATGTTTAATTGATTTTTACAGCATTTGATCGAGAATTTTGTGATTCTCAGACCATAAAAATTAATCATTGAAAATTTATTATTAATATTGTTCCTAATAGATTAAAAAAAAGGAAACAGAAAAAATAAAAATATATAAGTACTTGTTAGGGAATTTTAATCCTACCCAAGATCTTGCAAGCAAAATATCAAACAAACATAAACAAAAAAATAGATGGAGAATAAAACTAATTACACAACACAAGAATTTACATAGAAACCTCCTATAGTGGAGAAAAACCACGACCGTCAAGAACGATGAGAGAAAAATCAACCATGTAAAAAAATATTAAAATCACTCTAGTAGTTTTGCTCATAGCCAAAACCCCAATAACACCTAATCTCTCAATAGATTTACCATTTCTCTCACTCCAGAAATTGTCTGCTTATAGAAAACTGGTTGTTGTGTTATGCCAACAAGTGAACCCTATCTTCCTATATATAGTGTTTATTTCTTTGTAGGAGAAGCTTTTCTTTTCCTATACTAGTTATATTCCTCCTTGAACTCTTTGAATAAGTCAAGTCCCAAAGGGGAAATTATTTATTCGCTAAATAGGAATCCTACTAAAGAAGAAAATATCATAGGAAATCTTTATTGAAAAATAAGATATATTTCCTAACAATCTCCAACTTAGCCAATTTTTTAATATGCGAAAAAACATGATCCACTTTGTATCCACACAACCATGTCATTTCCACCTTCTTTACTCCACCAAAACCACACTCACATAGGCTTATAACAATCACTCCACCATGGGTAAAATCTTATCTTCTATCTAGGAGCCATAATTCGCTACACAGAGAATCATCATCCTCTACTTTATCTAGAGTACACAAATTCAACACATGTCAATCACCTTGCTAAAAATAACCATTCTCATGTTTGCCTTCCTTGAGAGTCCTTAACCATCAACATAAAAATTCCACCAAACACCTTGCATAAATGCCAAACCATGCCCTGTGTGCAAATCTTATGGACCCGCTAGATGTCTTCATCATCTATTACAGAGGACCATCGTCTCCCATAATGGTGGGAGACTTTCCTCTAGCAATACTATAAGTATCTTCATATACTGACTTGGAGCCACTTGCCGAACTTGATCCATTTACTTTTTGATAATCTCTTTTAAGGTGTTCTGATTGTCCACAAACCTAGTAGACTTCTTTCTTCTTGGAGTTATTTTTCTTCCAATTACCAACTGCCAATGCTGAATCTTCAGAAACTTCATTGCTTCCACCACTCAGCATTCTTTCTTATGAAAATAGAGTACTAGTAACTTCTTTAAGATTCACAGTCTCCTTTCTATACATTAAAGCAGGCAACAAATGCTTGTAGAAAGTTGGAAGAGACCATAATAGCCTAGGTGCCTTGTCCTCGTCTTCAATTTTAACTCCAATTACTTCTAGTTCTGTCACGATGCTATTGAGAACACTAAGATAACCAAAAAATTTTATACATTCAATCATTCTCAGCGTGTGAAACTACAGCTTAAGGTACAAAGGATTATAGATGCTCTTTGTCTGATACAAATTTTCTAGCCTCTCCCAAAGTTCTTTTGTCGAAGGAATCTTTTCTAAATTCGCAAGAATATTCTTCTCCAGACATAATCGTATAGCACTTGCAGCTCTTTCATCCAATTCTTCCCAATCTTCATTGCTCATAATAGATTTCTTAGAGTCACTGCTAGAAGTAGGGGATGGTTTGCCCTTCAAAGCCTTGTGTAAACTAGATTGAATCAATACATCCTTGACTTGAATTTGCCATAAGCCGAAATTGATTCTTTCATCAAACTTTTCAACCTCAATCCTTATAGGATTTAAAATTTATTTGCAAACATAATTGTTTTGTAGAACAACCTTTAGCTCTGATACAACTTGCTACGGAATTCTAATCCCACCCAAGATCTTACAAGCAAAATATCAAATAAATAATAAACAGAAAAATAGATGGAGAATAAAACTAATCACACAACATAAGAATTTACGTGGAAAACTCCTATACTGAAGAAATACCACGGCTGCCAAGGACGACGAGAGAAAAATCCATAATGTGAAAAATTATTACAATCACTCTAGCATTTTTTCCTCACACAATGCCCAATCTCTCAATAGACCTACCATTTCTCTCACACTAAAAACTGTCTACTTGCAGAGAACTGATTGTTTTATTATGCCAACAAGTGAATCCAACCTCCCTATATATAGTGAGTATTTCTTGTAGGAGAAGTATTCATTTTCTTATATTAATTATATTCTTCCGTGAATAAGGTAAGTTCCAAATGAGAAATTACTTATTTCTAAATAGAAATCCTACTAAAGGAGAAAAAAAGGAGGATTTCAAGGATTTCTATTTAGAAATAAGTAATTTCTCCTTTGGCCGGCCTTCTATGGACATTATTCGGAGATTTTTTGTTACCCTGGGTTTGAAAGGAAGCTGTCAAGTCTCCTTGCTTGACAACCGGCATGTGTTGATCAAACTCTCTTTGGAAGAAGATTATTCGCGTGTTTGGGTGCGCCAGACTTGGTATGTTAATGGTCGAGGCATGCGCATCTTTAAGTGGAGCACTGATTTCCGCTGTTCGGAGGAGTCCCCTATTGTTCCGGTATGGGTATCCCTTCCATATTTGCCTGTTCATTTTATCCATTGTAAATCTGCCTTGTTTTCTATTGCTTCTGCTATTGGCACCCCATTACGAGTTGATCATGCCACGGCCTCGGTTAATCGGCCATCGGTAGCTCGAGTTCTGGTAGAGTATGATGTTTCGAAGCCACTGTTGCCTCGTATATGGATTGGAGAGGGGGATTCCGGATTTTGGCAGGACGTTATCTTTGAGCGGGTCCCAGCTTATTGTTCCTCGTGCAGGCATCTTGGTCACTCTGCGGATTCCTGCTACGTTGCTAATCCCGGGCTTCGTAAGCCCACGCAGCCTGTTGGTGAGGCCCAGACCCATCCTCCTGTGCTTCGTAAGCCCACGCAGCCTGTTGGTGAGGCCCAGACCCATGATTAGGGCCCATTAAGAGTTGCAGCACCTGCTCCTGATCACCCGCCTCCTGTGACTCAGGGTCAGCTTGCGACTGTTGATCCAGGGATGGGTGTATCTGTGGGTGAACCGATCCGACATTCTTCGGGAGGTCCGCCTACCGCCGCTATTCGTTCCCCGGCTATGGGTATTCAATCTCCTCCTCCAAACCTCCCATCTCAATCAGACGAGGAGTTTAGCTCCGCGGACAATTCTGTAGCTGATGAGTACTTTGCTTCTGAGCCTGAGGGTATCGAGGGGCATCATCGTGACTTCAGTATTGCTGGCCCGCACTCCTCCCGTTCTAGGAAAGGTCGTAAGCACCGCAAGCGACGTTCTGGGCGTTCGCATTGATGATTTCGCATTTATATTTTTTATTCTTTGTTCTTTTTCTTCTACTTGGAGGTTTTGGTTTAGGTCCCCCTCCATATGTTTTTTTCATTTTATTTTAATAATCTACAGGTAAGGGGGTCCCGCCTAACCCCCCCACCCTTGGGTGGTTTCTAATAAAAAAAAAAAAAAAATAGAAATCCTGCTAAAGAAGAAAATATCTTAAGAAATCATAATTGAAAAACAATACATATTTCCTAGCAGTACCTTGAACAATTGACCATCTTGAATAAATGAAGAGATATTCTTTACAAATCTCCAACTTCTTTCAGGATTTAGATGAAATAATAAGCTTGTTACTGCAACAGCAAGTGCAATGACTGTCACTAAAACAATGGCAACATTTTCAATATGAAAGAGAAAATCCATTCCGCAGTGGTATTTTACTAGATTTTTTCAAAAAGTATCAGCTGCGGCAATTAATATGCAAAACTATGGCTATCAAAATTAGCTCAATTAAAGCGATCATTCTAAGTAATGCTTCATCCTAGCAGTAAAACGTATAAGATGTTTTTGAATTTTTTTATTCATCATTAACATGCTAATATTATAATTTTTTTTAAAAATAATACGTCAAATATCACATCACTTATGATATATAAATTATTTATTTCAACCATTCAATAATAAAGTCAATCTTTCTTACATAGCGTCCGCGTTAAAAATGATGACAATATAAATTAAAGAAGGAAAACAATTTGATCTAATTTCTTCATAAGCAGTAATGTTGAATTTAATTATATAGTGGGTGGTCAAAGAGCGAAAGAGAAAATGTTACAATTTTAATTGTTACGAATTTAATTGATTTACAAAATAAATTGAGTCAATTAATTCTTGTGTTAATCAATTTAAATGTTGGTTGACAATCATTCTTTGAATTGAATCGCAAAGATTAAGACAGCCTTTCTTAATGATTTTTTCTTCATATTTAATTTGACTCGATATTTGCTCTTAAGAATAGAAACCCTGTATTTAGTAACAAATAATTGGAGTTCAAAATTATTCAGTTTTATGGTATTGCGATTGCCAATTTCCTGCTTAGCTTTTATTCGTCCATAATATGCCTAATTAAAGCATATTTCAACAAAAATACAGATGAATCATTTTATGCAATTAAAAAGAAAAAAAGAAAACTGTGGTTTATTCTATTGGTAGAACTAAGAACTGAGCCTTGATTACAACAACTTAAGGCTGCACTGGAGATCCACATGTGATGTTAAAAGAATCGCACATAAGAGAGTGAAGTGTTATGTAGATGTTTAGTGAATGTTTTCAAACTGAAACGACAATAGATTTATTTACTAGGGCAATTTTCATTTTTCAATTTTAACGAAATCTGATAAGAACTCTTTGACCTTTAAATTGCTATAATAGGGTATATATAGCACGACAACATGCAACCGTAAACTTTGCTACATATATAAATTTTTTGAAACCCAACAATATGCGTGCATGTAAATTCATTCTGCAGTACAATAATATAAATTACATACATATTAACATGTATATATACGAATTCTTACCTGTATGGAGAGGTGGTGGCAAACTCAGTCCAACCAAGTTTTGAGCCTTGCCACTTGAGAATTCTACCGTCGGAAACACCGGCGTACGGCCCTTCGCCATTGCTGTCGAAAGCAAGGCTTTCGGGACCAACTACTCCGGCCGGAAGCTGAAGCTCAAGATGGTGGTTGCCGTTGCGGCTGCGGCCGGAATTGTAAGGCAAGCTGGAACTAGGCAAGAAAGAAGAAAAAGCGAGGAGAGAGTTTTTCATTATTGCAATGTGAGAGTAGTGTATACTTTCGGTTAGAGTCCAAAGTTTTTGTATTATGCGGTGGTGATACGTTGATATATGGGGTACTTAATTATATTAGTTGCCTTTTCCTAATAGGTTTCTAATTTTGATTTGTTTGAGTGATATGGATTCGGATTGAATAAATATAAACTGAAACGTTAACTAAACTAGGATAATAAAAGCAATAAAAATATAAAAATGTAAATTAGATAAATACTAATAAGGTATTAATTATTATCTTAAATTATTTTATCTATTTTTTTTATCATCCTTTATCCTCCAGTTACGTGAAGACCATATTATAATTTAACATAATGTGACAGAAAGAATTCATTATATTATAGAGAGAAAAAAAAAGTGATGATTGTTAATAACGTTTTTGTGTCCTCAATTGGACTTTGAATAATTTATAAAAGAAAATAAAACTGGCCGTTAACTTTCTTGGTCTTGGTAGTTCGCGTACAGGTTTTTGAGTAGTTAATTGTTCTAACAAATGTTTCTACAGCATCCATGTACAGCAAGTTTTCAGTAAGATGAGAGAAACCTCCTCTTTATTTTCTAAAACTAAAACTCCAATCAAATTAGTTAAAACCCCCCTAATGGTAAAATAATCAAATTTTTCAAAGATAATTCTGTCTTTGAAAATAACATACTTTTAAAAATTCAATATTATTACTAGATTATGCACCCACATAAAAATACTTTGCAATATATAAAGGCAAAATAAAAAGAGTGGTGATATTTCCTAACAATATATCTCGCCAACCCTCTCTTCTCAATAATTAATCCCATTAAAAAATTGAAAATAATTTTCTTCTCTCAATATATTTCATCTAATCCCTACTTTACCTTATTACAGTTTTTATCCTTTTTTTTAACACTCCATCAAATAAAACTAAAAAAAAAAATGCTTATATTAAGGCTCTTTCTTTTTATGAGTATTTTTTAAAACAATCACCATATAAATCATTCTTTTTTTATTCATCAGTGACGTGAATTAAATCTTAATAGCCTTCAAAGCAAACAATTCAGCGTCCATAACACACAGAGCGTAGCTGGAGTCACAAAATACGACACCATCTGCGGCACGCAGGCAACAGCTGCCGGAGCGCAGCCATTGTTGATCATTGAGACCCCTAATTTCTAAATTTGCTCTTGAAAGGTATTTTAACTCGCGATTGTGTAGGAGTTGAATTAATTGAATCTGATCATTAATGGAAACAAAAGGGGAAGGAATGAAATACCTTGTGAGTAGGAAATAGTGAATTGAAACTCCATAAAGTTTTGGGTAGTTTGCTTTTGCCCATAATGATCAAGTAAACCACATTTCATTAATTGGTGAAGTAATGTTAATTTTTAATAATTCAAATTCAGTTTAAGAACAATATTTTTATTAATTGAAGGGGCCATAATGGTGACGTTTGATCCAAATTCAGAGTTTGATTTTGTTTGTTGAAATTACAAATCCTCTCGCCTCGCACCCCCCCCCCCCCACCCCAAACAAAAAATTAACAAATTGAAAAGAAAGTAAAACGGTGCGCCAAATTACTTTTCTCTAAAAAATTTCTGGTACTATTTTACATTAAAGTAGCATTGTTGATTTGTGAAAGTTATGCTAAGTGGGTGAATTTAAAAGGTTTTTATCCTTTTTAGTAATTTTATGTAAGGATAATATAGGCATTAGTATAAAAGTGATTGATTACCAGGGGCTGTAAGATATATTGAGGGGGTTAGATATCACTACTCAAAGAAAAAATCAATTAAAATAAAGAATCAAAATACCAAAAAGATAATACTCGTTTAGCTCCTATATTTTGATTTAAGTGCCCGTTTAATCTCTATATTTCAAAAAGTATCTCAAAACATCTCTATAGTTAAATATGTTAATTTTTACCCTTACCTATGCAATAATATTCTTGGCATTAATTAATTTATCTATAAAAAATTTAATTAGCAAATTAACCAATAATTATTTATTTGACTTTAATTTTTATTTTGCTTTTAGTTAAATAATAATAAAAATTTGCTTTTATATTTTATTTTAATTTTAGTGTTAATTTGATGAGCTAACATTTTTTTATTTTCATTAAAATAAGAATATTGTTGCAATAGGAGTTTAATTGTCTTCCGATGTTAAACTTTACGTCCTTACTTTGTATTAGATAAAAATGGCAAAATTGGGAATAGAAAAAATAGTGATAAGATAATTCTAAAAATAAATAAAGTAATAAAGAAATGGGGGCCGGTGAAAGAATAAAAGCGATCAAATATCATCACAAAAGCGGCTCTTCCTCTAAGTAACGTAGGCGATTGCCCAGGGCCCCACAACATATAAAAGCTCTGGAATTTTGTAAAAAATTATAGCTATTAAGTTATTAATTAATATATATTATTATTACTATTTTATAATAATCTTTTCCGCAGTAAATTATCAACTCCCTACGAAATCGATTCTTAACGTTAGAATTAACAGTTTTTATCCTATTTATTCCCACAAAATCTCTAATTAATGTTATTTCATTTAAAACTCTATAAAAACCAAATATTTGTTAAATTATTATTATCCCTTAATATTTGTTCAATTAAAAAAAAGCCACGGCAATTCCCAATTCCTTGTCAGTTTAAGAAGCTGAAGACTCTGGGGACTTCCCTTCATTGATCTCGATCTTTCCTCCATCAAAGCACAGGTAATTTATTTTTAATTATTTTTTCTTTATTTTTAACTTTTTGTTTGGTTATGACTGGCTCATGCTATCCCCGTGTTTGGATTTTAGGGCATGTAAACCACTTTCTTAATTGTCACTCAAGGGGGAAAGAAAAAACAACTATTTCCATTGATCACTGCTGATAAAGCTTCAATCCATCAAAGTTAAAGTTCTCAAATGCCCAAGTCTTTTCTTTTTATTCTCTTCTTAATTAGTTGTATTATTTAATTGTTATTGTTTCTTTTTTAATATTATAGTGTTCATAGGTTGTTTTCTTTCAACTGTCTAGCATAATTGTTTGCTCGTTTACTCTTCTTTCCCTGAAAATGTCCACTAGAAAATGTGTATCAGGGCACGAAAGCTT
The DNA here is from genome assembly GCA_030449075.1 of Murraya paniculata. Lineage (NCBI taxonomy): Eukaryota > Viridiplantae > Streptophyta > Magnoliopsida > Sapindales > Rutaceae > Murraya > Murraya paniculata. The sequence continues at coordinate 20,632 of JAEVFN010000187.1, read as the reverse complement.
CAAAAAAAGAGAAGAATAGAAAAGTTAGTTCAATCCAAAAAAGGAGCTCTTGATAAATTTGTCCAAAGCAGTAAAAAAGATGTGAATTTGAGTTAAGCTTCAATAATTGATGAACAAGCTCCAATTGAGTTAAAAGATGATGAACCAATTAATAAAAACAATGACATTGAGGATAATAATGATCAAAATTGTGATAATACCCTACAAGATTAATAAAAATATGAATGGAGGTGAAACTAGAGATAAAACTGAAGATTTTGAAGAGTATTGTTTTTCAAATAATATTTATGATCCTAGTAGATGGGAAAGTATTAATAATATATTAAGAGATTTCCTAGTAGAGAAAGGTGCAATTGGAGATAATGATTTAATTTTTCCAAAGGACGAATTTTCTAGGCGTTTCTCTACTACATATTACATTAAAAAAACTACGCAGTGTAGAAAAATATAATAAAAGGTGGCTAGTTTATTCAAAAGATTTTGATAAAGTTTTTTGTTTTTGCTGCAAACTATTCAATACAAACTCCAATAAAAGTCAACTAAGTAATGAAGGAACTAACGATTGGAAATACCTTAGTTTCAAACTTAAAAGTCACGAAACAAGCAATGAACATATTACTAATATGAATTTATGAGTTGAATTAGAAGCAAGATTATTGAAGAAATGAACAATTGACAAAGATATTCAAGAAAAAATCAATAAGGAAAGAGATCATTGGGAAAAAGTACTAATAAGAATGATTGTCGTTGTAAAGAGCGCTGCTAAAAATAATTTAGCATTTCGTGGCGAGAATGAGAAGTTATATGAAAAATTTTTAGGTTTAATTGAAATGATTGCGAAATTTGATCCAACAGTGCAAGAACAGGTTTGGCGTATTGAAAATAGTGAAATTCATAATCATTACCTTGGGCATAACATACAAAATGAGTTAATACAAATGTTAGCACTCGAAATAAAAAATGCAATAATTAAGAAGCAACATATTTCTCAATTATACTGGATTGTACTCTAGATACAAACCATCAAGAACAAATGTCTATTGTATAAAGATGTGTAAACATTTCAACAACCTCAATAAAAATAGAAGAATATTTTTGGGGATTCATAAAAGTTGACGGCTCTGCTGGAGAACGCCTCCCTAATGAACTCATAGATACAATAAAAAAAAGGACTATCAGAAATCAATCCTAGAGTATTTTATACATCATGTGGTCGCCATCATCTTAATTTAGTGATTTGTGGTATGGCTAATTCTTGTCCGATAGCAATTTCATTTTTTGGAGTTGTACAACGTATTTTTTCATCATTTTCTTCTTCAACGAAGCAATAGAAAATTTTACAAAATAACATACTCAATTTAACCGTCAAATCATTGTCACAAACACGTTGGGGAAGTCGTATTAAAAGTGTGAAAGCAATAATATTTCAAACTCCACAAATTAGAGATGCTTTACTTGAATTAGAAGAAATTAGGGAAGACTACAAGTGAAACGGAAATAGAACCTAAATTTTATGAAAAACGTGTAATTCGTAAAAAAAAAAAAATTGATGAAAATATTAATAAAGAAAGAATTTTGTCTTCTGAAGAGTCTTTTAGAATTAATTATTTTATATATATAGTAGATCAAGCTATTTTTCCAATAATGAGTAGATTTGAACAATTTTAGATGAGAATATGATTGGACTTTTGTTTAATTTCAAAAAATTACAACTGTTAAGTGAGCACTCACCTAAATTTCAGTGATTAGTCCATTACTCGTGGAAAGTGAATGTGTATGACAACTCCGTAAAAGAGATAAAGTCGTTGAAAATTTTTGGTTGTTAGGGGAAAACTATGATACATATAAACAAAATTAAACAAGTAATCACTGTCATTTTGATATGGAATGTGCGAGAATGAAAATACAGTTGTGAGAACGGATGATATTTACCTTTGCTTGCTGTAGTCGTCCCAGTCATCCCATCCTCGCGGCTGTACTACACCAGACATGCAGGGGCATGAACCATCCTAGAATAAGTCCCCCATGGCCTTCCAAGTACTGCCTTTCCAACACCGGTAATCTTGCAGCCCAAGAAAGTGAATCCAGTGTTTTCTTCTGGCAATAATTTTTTTTTTTTGGGCAGTGACAGCTCCATTCCCCTGGAAAGAGAATGTATACAACAACTCTGGAAAAGAGAAAAAATTGTTGAAAATTTTTTGTTTTTAGGGAAACACTATAATTGAACTTCATGAATTATGGTAGGTAAGTTCTTTCTCTGCAGCATATGAAGAACACTCACTTCAAAGAGGGAGGCAGCATCGCCGCAAATGAAATCCGTGGCTCTTTCAATGTAACAGTTGCGGTAATAATGGTTTCCAGTATCATCCAAGAGAGTATCTTGATAAGACAGAATCCTGCAGCCATCGAATGGTACTCTATCTGCTGACACTCTTAGTGCAACAGCTTTGCCGGCTGACCCATAGGTGTTCTGTTGATGTTGTTCAAGATATAAGTTAGGATATCTAGTATGATTCAGCTCTCAAATTTTGCGTGCAACTAGTTAATAAAGTTAAGTACTAACTGAAAAAATGAGTGTCATTAATACCAACATTGAAATATAATGCAAGCAAATACCTCAATGGTTGGAAATCTTCCAACGAAATCATCTGCGAACACAGTGAAAGTCGCAGATTCAAATATATCCCCGCCATCACTCCCAAGTTATTATGGTGTTAGAAGCCTTTGTGCCACTCATAGTAATGAAAGGCTTATCAGCAGGAACAACAATCTTTTCTCTACAGAGGCACATGCAATCAAAGGTCCATATAAGATCAAATTAGGGCAACCAGAAATACCAAGCCCGTAAGTAAATGTAACTGCATGTTCCTGGCTTAACCCGGATGAAAACAAATTCCGAGCAATTAGACGGAACAGAATCAATGGCATCCTGTATCTTCTTTAAATATCCTTTGTCAGATTGATCAACTGGAATGAGAATGGCAGTAGACAAATCTATGGAGCTAGTAGCAGCAGTGCTGGCAGCCATGAGTGAAGCAAAAACAGTTGTTGCCAGAAACATAATGTTAACATACTCTATTGTAGCCGAACCCGTGTGCGTGTGCTCAAATTTTAATTTATTCTCGGAGGAGTTGAAAGAATAAAATTTCCAATAAACTACATATGCTTCAGTGAAGGAATGAAGCAAAGTTGCACAGAATTTACGAGGCATTTAGGTTTGTAGACCCCATTATATATGGCATCCCTAGAGGAAAGTCAACCAAATTGATGGCTTGTAGCCGATTTCTTGCAGTTGAAGTAAAAGATGGTCATCTGAACGTAAACATTCAAGCACATTAGAGAATTAAGAACAGTGTAAGCAGAAGCATCAGCAACTGATTTTGCTTGAAATACAAGATTACATACAGTGTGTGAATATCAGTTTACGAGCTACATGATAACTTATTCAAGTTCAGTCATCACCCATCAGCTATGAGATTAATTCTAAGAGTAAAAACTCCGAAAATTTTCTATCAGGCCATGTGGTATTTGTTAGTTAATATTGACATAATTAACTTAATTATTCTCCATACTCGACTGCAGCTTTCCCGTTAAATTAAGTTGGTTACTTATTGAACATTATCAAACCAGCCCACCGTTTACAGCCTTTCTACTGTTGCCCCCATGTATTGTTTACGAACAAGGATTTGTTTGGTCATTTCTTATGAATGAAAGTTATATACGTAAGTACTTTTGATTTGGATAAAGAGTAAGAAACAACTATACATTCTTAATCTGGAATAGAAACTAAGCAAACCAAATCAGACTCCACCTAATTGACAAACCTTGTTGCTTCTGTTTTAAGGGGGCCGATGAACCAAAAGTAAGGAGCTAACGTCAAAAGAAATCTTTCAGCTTGAAGGGCATGGTAGGGATCGCAAAGGATATCAGCAAAGATTCCATGTCACCTGAAAAAAGCTTCAAGCCCAAGTGCTAATAAAGTTAACTTGATTTTGGCATTTCAAGATAATAATAATTAAGGAAAAAAATAAAAATTTTAATTACAGCAAAAATCAACTAGGCTAATTTATAATTTCATGCGCAAATGATGGCCAAATATGTGATAGTAATAGTTTGGCTTTTATACTATTGCCAGCTCACAACCTTCGGATATAAGGTTTTATTATTAATATTTTTCAAAGTCAAGGGCTGTCAACTCCCCCTAAAACTAATAACAGTAAATTGACTATAACTAAAAAAGGTATTCAAACTTACAGCAAAGATCTATCATTCTCCTAAATCAAAAGGGTATCTAAATTATGTCATTACCTATTTGTTTATGTTAACTTTAGATTGACAGCCGCGGGTGAGAATGAAAAATTGTGGAGTCTCAGGTGATTGCAACATTACAAGTCATATGACATTAACAATCTCTAAATAGACCTATCTTTATTTGTTAGTTTCTAATTAAGTAGAGTAAGTACATGATTATCTGTAATTTCATATGGGGGCATGCAAAGTCTTATATTAAAAGGCGTAGAAAAAAGGTAGATCATTAACATATGCGGGTTCTGCTACAATGGAGAACTACAGTCAAAACGTTACCATTCTGTTGGTTGCAACCATAATTGTTTTTGCTTCAATCACGGCTACCTGCAGCTCTACTGCTACAATTCCCAAAGATTTTTCCACTGCTGTTCTCATTAGAGTTGAAAAATATGGCAGAGGAGATTTTAAGACCATCCAAGAAGCCATTGACTCTGTACCAGCTAATAACTCAGAATTGGTTTTCATTTCGGTTGCCCCAGGAATTTACAGGTCAGTAATTAATTGTTACATCCCTTCTTTTGTACATTTTCAATTGAATTTTGCTGGTTTCAATAACTGAACTCATTACACAATTTCTTCTACATGTTTACATGTGCTTGATTATATATATGCAGAGAAAAGATTATTGTGCCCGCTAATAAGCCCTTCATAACAATCAGTGGCACGAGGGCTTCTCACACCAAAATAACATGGAGTGATGGTGGCTCCATTCTTGATTCTGCAACTCTCACTGTGTTGGCTTCTCATTTTGTTGCACGATCTCTAACGATTCAGGTACGTATTTGCGTTGCAATATTCGCACATGATGAAGTCCTTGATTGCTAGCTACCATTTACGTATATAATTTATACCTGGATAAATTAATATGTTACAGAACACATACGGACCATACGGCAGAGCAGTTGCGCTAAGAGTGTCTGCGGATAACGCTGCATTTTACGGCTGCAGGATTCTGTCTTACCAACATACTCTCCTAGATGACACCGGGAATCATTATTATAGCAAATGCTACATTGAAGGGGCCACAGATTTCATCAGCGGAAATGCTAACTCCTTATTTGAAGTGAGTACTAATTCTCATTGGGCTACCTCAATTTCCAACATAAACAATTAATTAATTGATTAAGTTTCACAACACTGACTCATAACCTATATTTGCAGAGATGCCTTATACATTCTCTTTCCACGCGGGGCGGAGCTATAACTGCTCAGAAAAAAACGTCATCAGAAGAAAACACTGGATTCACTTTCTTGGATTGCAAGATTTCCGGCGTTGGTAAGGCAGTGCTTGGAAGGCCGTGGGGTCCTTATTCCAGGGTTGTTTACGCCCTGACTTACATGTCCGATGTGATAGTGCCCCAGGGATGGAATGATCTGAACGACCATGCCAGGCACAAGTATGTCATCTATTGAGTTAATCTGCTTTAATAGTATGTGTACCAAATTGAAATAAATCACACACAGCCCAGGTGTTTAACTTGTTTCATCGTTTGTGATGCATTGATTTTGCAGTAAGTTGTACTACGGTGAATACAAGTGTTCAGGTGCGGGAGCTGATAGATCAAAAAGGGTTGCTTGGTCAAACAGCTTATCAGATGTTGAGGCATCTATGTTCTTGTCCAAGGACTTGACTGGTAGGGGGACCTGGCTTAGAAATGCAGCTCTCAAATTCAAGGATGATTTCACAATTAATGATTCAAACACTAAAGGGAATAGATAGCATTTTTCTTGGTTTCTGATTTGTTTCATTTCACTTAATTTTTGTGTAAATTTTAAAAATAGATACAAGTAATTCATTCATTCTTTAAAATTTTGATGATCAATGAGGAGAGTAACACTGTTCCTTCTTGTTTAAAATAAAAAGGCCCAAGCCCATAATTTTTTAAGCTTTTTTTTTTAATATTTAAGTAATTTAAATTTTTTAAAAAATGGACTTAACCTCCCATATAAATTAAAATTTAATATAAATATAAAAATTATTCAAGGTCTCAACCATATAATTATATATATTATAAAATAAACATAATCTAAAACCGTGTCTTACAAAGTTATATCAATTAAAAAAAAATTTAATTTTTAAATTTCTGGCCGAGCCAAGTCAAGTCGGAGTAAATAGAACCTTCAGCCTGACCTGAATTTAATTAGACCCTGTTATTTAGGTCTGAGCTGACCCAAATCCTTGAATTCTGGTCAAAGCCTGAAAAATTTGAATCAGGACAGTTGGGAGCCATTTCCAATTGATACCATCAGTAGCAAATAAGATTCTAGTTTTACATTAAATAGTGCATAATCAAGCTTCAACTTTGCTGTGAATCTTCTAAGACACATGGACACGCCACAAGAACTAGTACATCATTAGTTAAATGCACAAAACAAACAAAGATTCAAAAATGAGGCACACGGTGACAATATGTTTCTTCACTTGTTCCATGGGATTGGACCTAAATATCCATGGTTTGGTAAATGATAGACATAAATTATTTTGTGGAAGTTTCACGATGGTGAACGACGATTATAAAGAAGTTGAAATTTGATAAAGTTAATCAACATCTTAGTGGCACTAATAATTGAAAAGGATAGAGAAATTAAATTTAAAAAAAAAAAGATAATTCTAAAAATAAATAAAGTAATAAAGAAATGGGGGCCGGTGAAAGAATAAAAGCGATCAAATATCATCACAAAAGCGGCTCTTCCTCTAAGTAACGTAGGGGATTGCCTAGTAACCCAAATATTTCATCATTTGCTGAATATTTTATCATTTATTACTTTTTTGTTCATTTTTTACAATACTTGCTCTGACTCGAATTAGTTATCGAGGGGTGGCTTTAAGTATAGGCAAATAAGACAATCGAAAAAATATAAGGCCTCATATTTTTTGAAGACCTCATTTTTTGATTATTTTCTTAATAATTCTCTAATTAATAAATTTTTAAAAAATTATGTATTGTAGAAAGGGCTATTAGACATAGTTATAATTAACAACTATACTACAATTAAGAATTTTTTTATATATATAGAAAATCAATATTTTGCAACCTTAATGTTAAAAAGATATAATTAATAATATTATTTAACTATTAATTCATTCATTACCAGTCTTTCCGAGAAAAAAAATTAAATCCTTTACCTTTTTAGTTTCCTAAAAAAAAATTAAATGTTTAACGTTGAAATCTTTGACTTTAAATATTCCTTTAATTTCTATTAAAACCTTATAATATAAAAAATTAGTAGATAAAAAATTTTTTTGCTCCTTTCTTTACAAAGAAAATTATTACATTCATTGGTTCATTTAAAAAAGAAAAGATTAGTTTATTAAAATATAAAGTCCATATTTATTATCTGATAATCAACTCATAATGTCAACTTTCGCTGTGCAGCCATTATAAATATTATATTTGAAAATAATATTGTTCTTATTTATTTGTTTGTTTTTTTTTAATAATTCTAATCGAAGTAAAAAAGATATCTACTTGATTTTTTTTTAGGTTTTGTTTTTGAAATTTTTAAGATTTTTTTTATTGGTAAAATTCAAGAATTAAAGATGGAATGAGTTTTTTAGTCTTTTTACTTTTCTTTGAATATCGAAATTACAAAATAAAAAGAGGCCCTATAAAAAAATTCACATAAAGCCCCAAACACTTTAGAGCTGGCCCTGTAGTTATCCATACCATTTTGCAACCCAAAACATATTGCAATGCGAAATTTAAAACCCGAAACGAAACTGAGTTACGAACCCCAATCGAATGAGCCAAAATAATTTTCAATCTATTTAGGTTGAATTCTTTAACCCTAACGAGTTGCAAACCAAACCAAGAAAGACGAACAACTAATCAACCAAGTCACTATGCAAGAGAGCTCATACAAAGAATGAGTGTTTTTGTAATCCTAGGATGTGAGTTGACTCAACATCGACTCTACGATTTTGCAAAAACAGCCTTATCAAAATCTTCTCCCACCATATGTCATCTTTTGTGACTTGTGTTGTAGAGTTGGAGTCTAGGGATGACAAATTACGAGCTTGGGCTAGGCTTTTCCAATGCAAGCCCAAGCCCATGTTATTGATAATAAAAGTGGGCCCTCTGTAAGTCCGTTCAAACTTAGACAAGCTGCGCCAAGGCCGGGTCATCATGAGCCTAGGCATTCACAAAATTTCTAAATAGTTTTTTAATAAAGTTAATAATAGAAAAAAAATACTTAAATTAAAGAGGATTATTGTCACCAGGTTTTTTCCCTAAGCGTGTGGCAACCCGCGTGATGGCCCTAAGCACTCTGCTTAGCCAGCCTACTCGAATGCAACGAAAACAATTTTACGCAAAGGAAGTGTATTTAATAGGAAGCGCGCCAACACTCACACAATGGAGGTTCTACAAGAGCAATTTCGCTAACACAAAGAACAACTACGCACACAACACCGAACACAAGTAATATGACGTTTACGGAGGCTTCGACCCCTAACTTTTCTATTCCCTCAATAAGAAAAGATTACAAGATAGTTCAAGCAAAGTATGCACAAGGACCAGATGCTCCCCAAAATTCCGGTCCCCTACATACACCCATCCCCATCTATATATACATGGACTGCAAGTGACACACCCACTTGCTAAGGGCAGCGCGCCACCTCCAATAAATTCCCCCAAGTTTAGGTCCCCACTAAGCATGATCCTTGGAAAACATCTCCACACCCCTTGATCTTAGAGTAACCGCTACCCACTATGCCACTTAGCAAAGATCATGGGCTGTAACCGCCCAAAACCACCCACCTTTGCCCCCAATTTTAGGCACATGATCAAGGCCATGTCTCCCCATGTTGGCTGCATCCACAATTGCCACTCATCCTTAATTCTCGCCCACTACTTGGTAAATTTAGGCCAGCTATGCTCCACGTCAAGTCGCCACTGTCCGTCCACAGTTCGCTCATAACGCCTCTCATTTTCGCATACTCAGCCCCCATGTGTGCGCCCCATGTCACTGCACATCCGCATGCACTCCGACACGCTATTAAGCCACATACTCGCAACCATCGATGCAATCCAACAACTGGCCCGCGCTGCCAAGCCCCATGCTCGCGCGCTGTTGTACCACGCTTGCTCACGTGGTTGCTGGGTTCGCTTCGCTGGTGCTGGCTGTTGCATCGCATCACGCAAGTTCTGGCTATCAGATTTGATCAATGATGGCTAAAATGTGTGTGGCTATGTGCTTTGACTCTGAGCATGAGGATTGAGGAATGTGTTGCTTGTATAATTTTAGGGTTTGTGAAATTTTAATTTTATTTTATTTTAATTTTTTATTTATAAAATTCCTTAAGATCTTAATTAGGCCATATAGCGGCTATTAGGCCCATAGATAGCGGGCTTAATTTAGGCCCATGCTCAGGGCCTCACGATGATAGTCGGGCCTAAGCCCAATCGAGCCGTGCTTTTATTTATTTTTAATTTTATGGATTTTATGATTATATATTTAAATGCGTTTGTTTTTAAATCGGTTTCTTTTGTATTGATTTTGTGTTGTAGATTAGCAACTTCAGAAATTGGGTGAAACAAGACACTTGGGAGAATCAAAGGAAAAATTTCATTGCCGAATTCTTTGAAGCTGACCCGTGTGCTGTAAGCTTCTTTTATTTATGCATATGTATGAAGTTTTCAAGAATCATGCTGATGTCTATTCCACTAGCACCAGGCAGCTGAAAATTGAAAGTTGAAATTTCATTTTCATTGCAATGAACGAAGCGCACTCTTGAGAAAAATTGGAAAAGTTGGATGCATAGGAGTACGTAAGTCCAAAAGTTGAGAGGAATTTTACATGTATAACATCAATCATTTATATTATTTATACTTAATTATTTTAGTTTTCTTACTAATTCACCCGCTTGAATTGACAAACAGATTCATAACTGTAAATTGTTTAATTTTAAGCTCTTCAATTGTAGAATGTTAAAAAAGTAGGCCCATAATGCATTTCTTCGTATTTTACAAAATTCACTACATTTCTTATACCGAGTCTAATTATAAAGTGTGAACCCAGTCCTTTGCATTGGTGTAAAAGTTTGATAAAGGCCCTTATATCGATTTAAAAGAGCTGTGTTCGCAATTGAGCATTTTATATAAGTTATATTTATCTAGTCTCTTAAAATTTAATATACGTAATAAAAAAAGTTTTGAATGAAATGTAACAAAAGTTTGGAAACGTAATAAATATTTGGTGCACGGACCCGAATTGCTGGAGACCTTTTTTTTTTTTGTTATAATTGAGGGCTCTACAGAGAGCTAAGGTAACGCATAGTGGGAGTAAGCAACCTCATTCAAGTCATTAGCAATAAAATTAACTACCCCCGGAAGGGGGATTAGAGAAAAGATGCAATCCCAAAGGCAGCTCTAAGGCATGATTTGCTAGGAAATCCTCTGCAAAGTTTGCCTCACGATAAACATGGTTGATGGTTATAGTCCAGTCTCGCTTGATGAGGTTCTCAGTGGAGCGGATTAGGGGGATGCACTCATTGGTGCAATCTGTCGGGCTGTTTACCATTTGAACAACACCGCGGCTATCCACGTCCGCATGCAAATAACGGACACCATGTTGCCACGCTAAACTTAAACCTTGGTAAAGGCCCCAAAGCTCTGCTACAGTAACTGAACAAAAACCTATGTTAAAAGCGAAGCAGGAGAGCGACATCCCATGGTGGTTGCGAATCAGACCTCCGGCACTGGATGCTCCCATTACCTTACTTGCTCCTAGGGATGGCAGAAATCCTCGAGAGGACGGGCCTCTCGGGAATTTCCCCCATTTAGGGAGGGTATGAAAATAATTTTATATTTAATCTTTTATTTAGGGAAGCAACATGGATGATTTTTTACTCAATTTCTCTTTCGGAGAAGGGACGAGGATGAGCTGGAATCTCCATCCTCTTCCCAATTCCCCATTTTTCCATTTAATTTTAAATTTTAATTTTATTTTTAGAATTGTTAATGAAATAAATAATAAAATTTAAATTATTAAATGTTAAATATTAGTACAAATAACAAATAACAAAATATTTATACAAATAGATTATAAGACCTTTGGCCCAAAATTTTTCTTTTAAATTTTTATCTAATAAAATAAAAATTAAAGAAAAAGCTAAAGCTATAACATCCAAACTTTATTAAGATATATTATAAACTTTATTTTTAGTTAAATTTTTTATTTTAATATGATTAATTGAAATTTAGAAACTAAAAATAAATCGATTAATCAAAGATTATTTAAGAATCGGAGACTTACAAAGATCCCTGTTATTATATGGGGAGGGGATGGACTCCCTTTAAACAATTCTAATGGAGACATATTTAAAATATTGAGGATGGATGCGGGGATGCCAGCACCCCTCGCCTCCCCTCCAATTGCCATCCCTATTTGCTTCGTCCGTGTTCAGCTTATACCAAGGCCAGAGAGGTTGTTTCCAGGTGATCCATCTCTCAATTTTTGTGGTCCCCACAACCAAATATGAGTTGTTAAGACTCTGAATTTCCTCAGCTCTGACTTTTATATCCTGTAATATGCTAACACTATCCATAGTCCGTTAATTAAAAAGAAACTGATTCCCCCAAAACCACAGGCGCCAAATAGCAACTCCAACGAAAGTATTCCAGCTAATACCCGAAGCCATCAGCCCTTTGTTTAGTAAATTTTGACACATCCAGTCCTTCAGATCGAGCGAGTAAAACCAGGGACGAGAGCTCATAGGAATTATACTATTCCAGACCCTCTTCGCAATCATGCAGTCTCGAAGCACATGCATTGTATTCTCAAAAATGAGCCACATCGATCACATCGGTAATCCACCAGCATATGACGGCTTGAAAATTCAGCTCTTGTTTTAAACCTATCATGCAGCACCAACCAAATGAAATAACAAATGCTATGGGGTCCTTTCCAACTCCAGGCAAGACTACAAAGCTTCTCCTCCTCACTGTAAATAGACTTAGACAGAGCAGTGTACGCCGATTTCACAGTAAAGCACCCCTTTGTAGATTCAGCCCAGAAAAACTTTGTCTGTACCACCATCAGCTAAAGGAGACTTATAAGAAGCAATGCTCATAAGGACATTATGTGGCAATAAATAGCTAAAACTCTCCTAGTTCCAATTGCTAGTATTGCCGACAAACTCCGCTGTTTTTTTATTCACCAAATTGTTTGGAACTGGAGCAATAGTATAATTCATCAGGGGCTGATTTTTTGTCACCCAATAGTCCCACCAAAAACGGACTGTCTTACCATCCCCAACATTCCATCGAATCCCCCTCTTCATGTCATTCCAAACTCACCCAATAGATTTCCAAAGGGGAGAACCATACCTGGTTGGCAACTCGTGCGGCAGGTTCTCATGGTTCACTCCATATTTCGTCAGCAGCATCTGCAACCACAGGCTTTTTGGATTGGCAACAAGGTTCCAGCCACCTTCATCAACAAAGCTTGATTCATCAAATCCAGGTTCTTAAACCCCTAACCACCACATAAACGTGCTCAAATGAAAGGAAAAGTAAAACACGTCTTGCTGGATTGAAATCACCTCCTGAGCAATAACAATGTTCTCGATTATATGATGCCCCGAGACAAAACTTGTTTGTTGAGGACCAACAAGATGAGGTAGGATCATTTTCAGCCTGTTAGCAATCATCTTAGTGACTGTCTTATACACCACTGTACACAAACTGATGGGGCGATACATTTTTAAAGTTTGAGGATTATCACTATAACATTAATTAAAATTGTTGTTCATGCCCAGAAGATGTGTACAGTGATGTCCAGAAGATGTACAACACATCATAATAACATATTAATAGACAAGCATACAAATATCGGTTTGCACAATCCTTCATTAATGTTATAATTGCAATTATCATTCTTAATTAAGAAATAAGCTTCATTATCATAATTGTTATAATTGCTAATCTACAACTATTTATGTTATAATTGCTAATCTACATAAAATGATAATGAGCAAACAGATATTACTAGACATCTTCTGGTGATAACATTTGTTATATATCTTAATAAAAATAAACTCCATACCCCTATAATCATCGATGAATCTGAATTTAATCCCCTGTACCTTCGTGCATATGTTCTTGCTTCATGCTTGTGATCGATGATTAATCCCCTTTTAACATCAATGTTTATCCATTATAGCGGGGCCTATCACAAGATCAAAATTCATACCAATGCCCCAAAAGAATAAAAAAAAAAAAAAGAGGACGGAGAACAAACAAAGATATTGTTCTCTCTTTGTATTGGCTTAATTTGGGAATTATAATCATTATTATTATTTTATTTTTCAGTAGAGTTTTCTTGTTTTTGGTGGGAGGGTGATTAATTATTATGCAAGTGAAGAAGATGAATGAAATGGGGAAAAAAATTATAAGGAGAAAAGTTTTAAAAAAGGGTTGTTAATTTGTTGGGGGTAACGGTGGTTGAAGGTACGAAATATGAGTTTAACCATTGCTACAGGTGATGGGTGGTTAATTTTGTTTTTGAGTCTAGCGATTAAATTTAATGCATGGAATAAAGTGTTATCCTTTGAAATCGCTATGTGTTTGTTAATTATTATGCTAATTTTGGGAGACACCGCATGTATGTCTTGGGCTCCGGATTGAGATTCTCTTCTGATCTGAGCATGTATGATCTTTTACAGATCTTCTGCCATCTGTATTTTAATAGTAGTGTATGGTTAGCATTCAACTATTTTTTCTTTTTAATTATTACCTATTAATAAAATTTACTCAGAAGATACTCAGATCAGAAGAGGATCCTGATCCCTTGGCTCTTATGTGAATCAATCATGAGTTTGCACTTTTCTTTTCTGGCTTCAGTTTTCAAAGTCTGGGATCAAGTTACCAAAAAGGCCAACGTTATGGTTGGTTGGGTATGTGCACTTGTTTTGCTCGCTCAATAACTGTATTGCAGATGTCAACAGCTGCTGATATCTTCCAGGAAGGATATATATTAATCTTTTAGCAAACTTTAATTAAACAACAATAATAATATTGCTAGTTTCCAATGGATGTATATAGGGATAAAGATTCTATCACCTATGATTTTGCTTTTGCTAACTTCTAAAAAAATTGGTATCACAGATACCTTGTGTATATGATTCAAATTTATTTTCTTAAACTATTATATATCATATATGCGTTCAGATACCTATAATTATATAGTTTTCCCTAAATGAGAGTATCAATATTAATTTCATTAGCTAGCATTTGTATTCGAAATGAATAGATATCCATCTTTTAAAGACTTTTTTTTTTCTCACGTACAAGCATATAATGAAACAAAAATAATTACCTAAAAATATTTAAATCAAGTATTTCTAAATTGATTTGTTGAAGTAGAAAAATATAACGAATTATTTGTAATGTGTAAGAGGATAGACTCATCAAAACCACAGATAGATTAAGATTTATATAATGCTCAGAAAAACTGTTTATGAGGACTCCGGCTTTGGTAACAGAAGAATATAGTGAAATCGAACCGATTGGATCAGTTCGATTTTAGGTTCGGTTTTGTTTCGAATGCCAGAAACCCAACCGGTTTGATTGCAGTTCGAATCAAATCCCTTCGAAGAGTAAGTCACTGCTCCGAAGCAATAGAACGCTCAACTCTCGCGCCGGTTTTTACCCCTAAAGAAATATTGTGCCAGCCAGCCTACATAACAACAATATTTTAAACTTGTACTGTAATTCAGATCAACGGTCAAGAGAACATGTTCGGTGATCGAGAAGAAACTCCATCTAGGTACAGATATGTCTTCACTCCCACTTCATAGGGTTTATTTATTGATTTATTTAATTTAGATATTCTATCAAAATGCAGAATTTAGTGTTTGAAATTTGAATTCAATTTTGTATTCTGTAAAATATGTAATATTAATTCGAGTGAAATGGAGTCAAATTAACTACACACTGTAGTTTAATTTTAATTAGTGACACTAAGTTTATTGACAAGCTATTTTGTTTTGAAATGAAATGTTTGTATGTTGGGAGTGAATTTTGTTTTGAAATGAAATGTTTGTATGTTAGGAGTGAATTGTTGAGTATGGTGAAAAAGCACTCGAACTTGTTGGGGAAATCATTGGTAGAAGAGCAAGATGCAGTAGATGTAGAAATGGCTTCTCGATTTTGGCACGATGTTTTTGATTTGTACTTTATCCGCGGTAAAGAGTCAAGAGGACAACAAGATGACGATCTCTTATTTTTCGTCAGGAAAGTGGTATGCTGTTGTGAATGTCGAGAATTTTATGTGTGGTCTTTAAGCCCTGTGCTGTATTATTGATCTAGTCAAATTATGGTGATATAGGGTTTGGATGGAATCGTTTTCAATGATAATGCAGAAGATCTTACTTCTTACTTTGTACGCAGGTGGGCACCTAAGGTAAAAGCACCTGAAATAATGTAACATCTTTTTACTTTGAGCATTAATTGTGCTAGAGTGTGATGTGAATAAATCTGTGCTATTGCTAACAGTTGGATGATTTGCTCGTCAAAAACTTAAGTGAGGTGGATTGGAGGCGGTCATTTTACTTGAACATGATTGCTCACACTGCATTTTCAGTTACAGTGGCAATTTGCAGGTAACTTTTTCTCTGACTTTTTGTATTATTGCTTATACTGCAGATTCCTCATGTATTTGTTGGTATGTAGGTTAAACAAGCATTTTTAGCTGCTCTCGTTATAATTTATACCACAATTTTATAACTGGTTCTGGAGGTAATGATGTAATCTGATTTGTTAATGTTGGTTATAATTTTACCAATACATCAATATTTACTCTTATGTTTTAGCTTTTCTTTCCGAATGTACTAACTTTACTTAAATCATATTTGATTTTCCTGAGCTATTATGGGAAAAAGGATAATTTTCCTGCTGTATTTAGTACAAAAGTTTGATTGAGAATCTCAGTTGCTTTTATTCTCGATCAAAACACAGCAAGATTTTGAAATATTTGCTGCTGTTGAATTCTTTTTTCAGTCATCAAGTACTTAGAAATCATCAAGCCGGGACAGATACACCATTATGTCCTATATACAAGGTAACCCTTGTTTCAATTATCATAATGGTTTTTACAATTTTTTAAGGCAGAAAGAATTACTTCAATCTTCCCTAAAATGTTCTCGGTGCAACTTCAAAATGTTCATGATAAATTTTAAACATACTGTTTAATTTTCTTTTTCAAAAAAGAAGAAGAAGAAGTATAATCCTGAAAAAGGGTAAAAAAAAAAATACTGTTATTGGTTAACATGTACCAGTTAAGACTTTAAGATAACCACTTATGAAAAAGTATTTTTATGAATCCTTCTGCTTAATTGTTCCTGCCAGAGCTGATTGAGAACAGAATAACACATTATCTTGGAATTACTGCCCTGTTTGCACTACCCCTTTTTTTTTGTGGGGGTGGGGTTGGGGGAGGCTGGGGGTTAAGTTGCAGATGTTGGTACATGGTATTGGTTAAATACTGTTGCTAAGTTCTTTTCTTTAATTTTAAGCTTTTCAGATTATTGTTCATCATGGGATTAAAGCCTAATTCCCCAAGAGGGATCGTTCTTGGATACCTAAAATGTATTTTGTTTTGTTAACTACTTACAGCGCAGAACAAGATGGGCTGTATTTGGATCCACATGACAAGTCCATTAACTAAATTTGGCCTTGCATTTGAAGGCATTTCTTATATTATAAATTTCTTGTTGGGCTTTTTTCAATAATCTTATTTTGGTATTAATGGTTGTTCAATAGTTACCAAATAGCTGAATATGTGAATTTTTTATCCTAAACAAATTGTTTGTAAGTCATTTTCATTATCATTCAATGGTAACTGGCCTTTACTTTAAAGTAAGTGCTTGGCATCCTACCTGATTTTGAATATCCAAGTTATTCTATTTGTTATAGATAAGAAAACTTAAATTCTTGTTGGAACTGTTTTCCTTATTGTATTTCTTGGGTTAAGCGGATTAGGGGTGTTCAGAATCCAATCCGATCCACTCAATCCGTCTGATCCGTAAAAATCCGATCTGTGGATTGATGGATTGGATTGGATTGAAATTTTGAAAATCCGCAATTAGTGGATTGGTGTAACATATGCATTTTTGTAAGTAAAAAAAACAAAAAAAAAAAAAAAGAGAAAAGAGGCGGTAAAAATATAAAAGGCAGTAAATGGGTTAAAAAAAAAAAAAGAAGAGAAACACAGCTAAAACACACGCGTGAGAGAGAGAGAGAATTTTGACCCGCGAAACCCGACCCGATCCGTGAACCCGACCCGGCCGTATCTCCATTTTCCGGCCACTTCGTCGGCCAAGGAAAGTACCGATCGGAAGCCCTTGAGCCGCTGGTTAGCTTCTCGCCGTCGTTGCCACCCGAAAGTCATCGGAACGCCGCCGATCGGAGCTTGGATTTGCCGCGGGCTTGCCGCCGTGATTCGCCGCGATTCAGCCAGTTTCCGGCTGCCCCACCACCTGGAATTTGTTCCCTGCACGACCAGCTTCCATTTCCGACCATCCACAGCCACCGGAGACGCCGCTTTGCCGCCGGCCGACAACTTGAGAAATTGCGGCTATTGAGCTAGATTCCGGCGTCGTTGCCGCGCGTGGGAGCTCACCGCCGGCACCGTTGGACTCAGCTCGGTCCAAACTATCTGACCTGAACTTCCCGACCGCCGTTGCTCGAATTCCAGCCACCGTTGACCGGCAAGGGCAATTCGGTAATTTCACCATTTTGAGGGCGATTTTCTAATTTTAAAACTTTGTGGATATTTTCGTAATAATTAGAATTGGAGATAAATGGGTCATTACGATTTCGAGGGTAATTCAGTAATTCACAATTTTGGGAGTTTACGGACGCGAGGGTAGTTTCGTAAGTTTATTAACGCGGAAGTTGTGGCTTATGGATGAATGTTCGTTTCGAGTTTCATTACGTATATTTAGTTATATTTTAGATTTACGGAAAGTAATTATGTCGTTTCGTTGATTTAGGAGGACCCACGAGCGAGGATCATTCCGCGGGCGTGGACGACCGCCGAGTTTGATCATTGTCACTGTGAGTGGAATATACAAAACTTATTTTCATAGTTTATGATAATAATAAAGCATGTTTGTGAATTAAGTATTTTAAAGGAACGGATTTAAATGAAATGGATTTGATTCACATGTGTTACTGTTTTGCGATATCGACTTTGAATTTTGAATATAAGAACAGTTGATTTACATGTGTTCATGGAAAGAAATGCAAAGTTTAAAAATTGTATTTAAAAGTATTGAATAGTACCCTTCCCTGTTTATCCGGTGGCCGGGACATGACAGTACCTAGATAGTACGTCATTGCACGTCCGTCGAGGGCCGGATATGATGAGATACAGATATTGAGATACAGATGAGATATAGGCTTTTGGGGCCCGTCTGAGTACACACAGAGGCTTTGGGCCGTGTGCTCGGGCGCTTTTATCCTTTGGGGACTGGATATGCATGCATAGATATGATGAGATATGAGATGGCACTTCCCTGTCTATCCGGTGGCCGGGACATGACGGTACCCAAATAGTACGTCATTGCACGTCCGTCGAGGGCCGGATATGACGAGATTATTCCCCTGGGTACTTGTTTTCCTGATGGTTTTGATATTCGGCATTTGCTGCGATAAATGTGATTTCCTTGATTTTAATGTAGTATTATGTATTATTATTTTATCAGTGCATGATTTAAATTACGTACGGTTACTGAAATTCTTATGATATTTTGATGGTACTATTTCGAGAAAAATGAATTGTTTTACAGTAATTTATATTTTCAAAAGAAATTATTATCCACTCACTGAGTTCACTGAGTTTTATACTCATTCCGTTTAAACATAATTTTCCCCCCACAGGAGGTTGCAGGTACATGAACTCAACCCAGTGACTGTAGATATTTTGAGTTGTTGGCCACGCTGTATCAGAAATTATAGATACTTGATGTTAGGGCATTTTGATCAGCTCATTATTTTGAGATTGTACAATTTTAGTGTATTATTCTTTTGAGATTAAGAATAGACCACTGTATAGTAAGATCAATTATATTATAGCCTTTTGGTACTTTCGAGATTATATTAGATAATATTCAGTACTATAGTTGCAACTGTTGAGCATTGAAGTTGGTTGTTCATTGGATTATTTGGAAGTGTTTCTTTTACACATGTGCAGGATTGGAATGTTATATTTATAGGGGAAATTCTGCCAAATTTTCGGTAGAATTCTTATTAGATCAGCACATTTTGGATGAGTCTAGACAGACTCGCCCTGTAGTTCGGGGCGGGTCGTTTCAGTTGGTATCAGAGCATGGTTTTAGATTCTGTAGACTTTACTGTCTTAGTCTGAATAAGTTATTAAAGTTGAAATTGATATTTTGTAGGCATCATCATGCGTCGTAGTAGCAGTAGACGTGTCCGTGGCCGTGGACGTACTAGGCTAGTAACTGGGTTGACTCCTAGTAATGTACCTGCGGGGGAAAGTGAACCTGTAAATAAGGGGGTGGTTAAACCCTAGATGCATGGGAGAACATGAATTATAGGCAAATTTGATTGCTTTAGAAATTCGAGATTTTGACGTTATTTTGGGCATGGATTGGCTTGCAACTCATTATGATACAGTAGATTGTTTTAAAAAGGAAGTTGTGTTTAGGAAGCCAGGGAAAACTGAGGTGAAATTTTTGCGGGGAGCGAAAAGTTCTACCCTCATGTGTCATATCTGCTATTAGTGCGAGACGGTTGCTAAGAAAAGGATGCTCAGCTTATTTAGCTCATGTGATAGACACAGAAGCTCGAGAGTTGAGATTGAAGGATATTGCCGTAGTTAAGGAGTTTTCCGGATGTATTTCCCGATGAACTTCCTAGGATGCCACCTAACAGAGAGGTTGAGTTTTCTATTGATTTAGTTCCCGGAACATCTCCTATATTTATGGCACCGTACAGGATGGCTCCAGCAGAATTGAAGGAACTGAAGGTCCAACTGCAAGAGTTGGTAGATAAAGGGTTTATTAGACCTAGTTGTGTCCTCGTGGGGAGCTCCGGTTTTGTTTGTTAAGAAAAAGGATGGGACTTTTAGACTCTGCATTGACTACAGGCAATTGAACAAAGTCACCATACCGCAATAAGTATCCACTTCCACGTATTGATGACTTGTTTGATCAACTCCAGGGGGCCAAAGTATTCTCTAAGATCAATTTGCGCGCGGGGGGTATCATCAGTTTGAAAATTAAAGCGGCTGATGTTCCTAAAACAGCATTTAGAACCCGTTATGGACCACTATGAGTTTTTAGTGATGCCATTTG
>JAEVFN010000186.1:0-62184 GCA_030449075.1 Murraya paniculata | reverse complement strand
TTCAAGAAGATCTTATGCCAAAAACTTTTCAAAACTGATTTTTCTTGACAAATCGAAACTATTTTACAGTGCCTTAACTGAACAAAGTAGGTTCCGAATTTTTATAAAATCAGAAATTAATCAGAAATTGAAAAACTATGAATACTAGACACATATTAATCTCTGTTTAAAATTTCAAAATTTTTTGAATTCATTTGATGGTACAAATAATTTTTTGAATCTGGTCATTCTGCTGGAATCGCAGTTTTCCAGTGCACAGTGTCAGTTTTGAAAATCCATATAAATTAAAACGAACTCAAATCTCATGAAAAAAATTTATTCACTAAGCTCTACCTGTTTAGTTTTTCAGAAAAGATAGGGTTCGCATTAAGAATCTTTCATAAAATATCTGTTTAATTTCGAGATATTCATGCTGTCTAGAATTGTCCAGTGTGTTTTTTGCTTCAAGGATTGATTAACAAGACTCAACAATAAATCCAAGTCCCAAACACAACTTATATACATCCTAATCATGCAGAATAGTCTATATCAATCTAAACATGTCAATAAAAACCTTAAATAGAGCACAATGAATCAAATAGAAACATAGAGAGTAAAACTTAACCGTTAAACTCTCTCTCTCCCCCCCAAGCAAAAGTTTGAATCCTAAGGTATGAGTGAAGAATAATGAACAGCAGTAGAGAGAAATAAAAATGACGCTGTGGATTTAGGGTTATGGGAGAGGGAAAAGTATAAATTTATAGGCAGTCTTAGGAAACCCTATTAATTTAAGAAAGGGTAAGTCTTTTCCAAATTATCCCATAAATAATCCTTAAATAAGGGTATATTGTCTTTTAAAAATTCCCATTAACAAAATTTCCATAATTTAAAATATAATTTTGTTTTTTTGGGTTTACAGGGAGCTTGCTGTAAGCTGATAACAATTAAAGGAAGTTAAGCTTTCCGATTTCATATTGGCAAATGGGAGCTTTCTGTGAGCTGATAACAATTAAAGGAAGTTAAACCGTTTCCTTCGAGCTCATTTTGGAAGGAAATTTAGTTAGATGTGATTCAAAGTTAGGTTTTAACAAATCAATTGAAAATAGAAACAAAAAAAAAAGAAGGTGGAATATATGGGCCGAGTTCCTAATTACCCAACTAACTCCGACCTCAAAATGATATTTGATTGCCCCAGTTGTCACAACTCACTTCTAAATGTCTTTACAAAGGGCAGCAATTGATTAAAAAAATACATATATATATATATATACCACAACACACACGAACATGTAATTTGTAGAAGCGTTGATACTGTTTGGTTATGCGTGGACTAGTGGTGAAAATGAAAATCAAAGAAGAAGCATGCCTGCATTTGAGGTTATACATTTTAGTTAAATAAATAAATAATTAATTAAAACAGTAGTAGTCATCATACCACCCACTTTGTAGTAGTTCCCCCCACTCTCTACTTCATCATCATCTATTTTTAATTCTGTACTTGTGCGTTCGGGGCAAGCATCTTTTGCATTAAATCCTTGCATTAAATGGCATCATACTGTTAAATGTACATAATAAAATAGAAGGAGAAAAATTGCAAACTGAAACTAAAACAACGGGCGCGCATGAAATGATATTTAATAACGACCAACTGAGAAGCCCACGATTTAGATATTGAAGTGGGTGGATCAAATGTCGTGTCTTGTACTAGATTTTATTTGCTCACAGAGAGTTGGATATACATGTAGTTGGCATAATCAGTCGTTTAGCTCTCTGTATTCATAGTGGGTCTGTGTTTAATACTTCATATCCGCAACTCTTTATTTTTAGTTTTATCTGAAAGGGAAAGATTCTAGAAAAAAAACTTTCACTTGTTTTGCAGTTGTGCGTCTATGCTGATTATTGGTCGAAAAGTGGATAACTTACCTTTGTTATTTGTTGTTTCTGTTCTGAGTTGAGCCTTGTCGACTCCGTAATTTGTATGCTTATTGCTAGTAATCCTTGCACTGTGCTGCTAGTGTAATGTTGATTCCATCGCTGCTAGGAATTCCGCGAACAAATTTCACAAAAGGTTTGAACGAATTTCACAAATTTTCCAGAAACGTATGGGCCCCATATGTCTTTCATTTCTATTCCCTCTTCTATTTTAAGAAATAAAGACTATGAATCATTTTCATTCTAAATTTCGATTCTTGAATCCCATGAATAAATACACTATTAATGTAGCTCATGAAAGTAACCAGAGTAGTAAAAGCCGGTAAAGACAACTATTGGGAAAAGAATTATAGCAAATTGGTCATAATTATTACCAACAACAAATTGTATCTGTATACAAAACAAAGTGTTCAACGCAAGTAGGGGGTTGGGATTAGACTTACGTAAGAGTTTAAAAAATAATTAATTAAATGTTCTCACAATATGTAATACTTTTCTAAAATAGATTTGGGTTAAAATCTTGTCTTTGGTCTTAATTTCAATGTGGAAAAAAAAAACACTTTCAAAAGAAAAAAAAAAATTTGAAATACATGAAGCAATTAGCTAGTTACACAAATCATAGACCTGTAAAAGGAGCAATTAGTTTGGACTCCCAGCAAGCTCTCGTCCTCCTTTCTTATTTACATTTTTCCAAATAGAGAGAGAGAAATCTTCTGTACACTAATTTGTTAATAATGTAAATTACATAATGCTCCTTTTGTCTGACACAAGCTCTACGAGACAGAGCGACATATACTATTCGGGTTAAAAAATGAACAAGAATCTATAATCCAGATGAGACGACATTGTCGGTTACAAGAAATGAATGTTTGCCTATCATCCACTAATTATATACGACATGTCTGTTGTTTTGAAAGGAGGTTCGTATGATGAACACGTAATGTCGTCTACTAGAATAAGTTACGTTACGTTACGTACGTGTTCTTCAAGAGGACATAGCCTAGAAATAGCTGAATCTCAATCATCAAAGTGTTAAGGCGTTGTTTGACATTAAGATATTGTAGAAAAAAAATTGTAATTATAAAATAAAAATTAATAGTATATAATAAATATAATTTTTAAATAATAATTTTAATAAAACTCATACAAGTGAGAGATTAAATTAAATTAGTTTTCAAAGTACAGCAGATAGTATTTATTAAATACTTTAGTATTACAACTTTAAAATTATAATTGTCCAACCTTAATCCTAAGCAAAGCCTAAGAGAGGTCTTTGTGGGTGCGCGGCGGGGGGGGGGGAAGGAAGGGCACCAAGACTAATCATCAATTGATCTTGATCCAAGATTTTTCTTATTATATTATTTGAAGGTTCTTAAACATTCGCTCATCATAAGCAGGATAATTTGTAGTAGAATGAACTAGGTATGGTACTTGATTCCTCTAATTATCCTGGATTAAGCTCTCAATTCTCAAAAAAATAGGACAATTAAACTCGAACATATGCCTGCAAAAGACACTCTAACGCTTAAGTCAGTATTCAGAGATTTTGAAAGCAAATTTAATTTTGAATTTTCTGTTGATTTGATTTTGGGAAGTAGCCACAGATCGTTTCTCGATCTTTCAGCTCCTATTTATAGACTAAGAGATGAAAGATTAGGGAAATAATACTTTTTAGATTTGAATCATCGTTATTCAGTCTCTTAATTTGATTTTGATACATAGTCAAATTCATTAACTATTTTTGTTTCTATTCGAGTTTTCAGCACATGGTTCTGTTAATAATCACATACGGTTGAGAAATGTACAATTTTTAAACAAGTACAGGAAATGCAAATTAATTCTGAAAATAAAAGAGAAACGTACAAGATAAAATGTACAGCTTATTGGAACTCCAGTGAAGTATTTGCTCAAAGGAAAGAAATAACCAAATCACGCAACTTCTAGCTCCGCATCCTCAGCTATGTTTGTATGTTTGTATTCCAAAAGCAAGTCTTAGTGAAAATTGACTTGCATAATTAATTATTCGTTATAAACTTCCACTTGTCATCATTGATTATTCAAAGAATTATTAAATAGCATAAAATAAATAGCCTACAAAAATGCCGTTCGGGCACCTTCCAGTAAATTGATTTTGAAATCGAAATATATAAGTACACTAATAATATATATTATACAAGCTTTGGTCAACAAGAGTCAGCTCAGCTAACCTAATTGATACTGGTTAGTTAGTGGCATCCGCGTTAGCAGCATGAGCTTCTGATTTTCCCCGCCAAAACCAAACCTCCGAACTTAACGAATTTGAATCATTCTTCGACAATAACAGAGCAATTTGTGAGGCTTATAATTTATACTTGAATTTAGGAGATTATTAGAGAACCTGCTGTCAGACCTGAACTTGTGACCGAGCCAAAAGAAGTGGCCACCTAAGATTGAAATTTGCTATGATTTGATTTAACTTTTCCAGTTGTTAATTGTGGGACAGGTGAGAATCTGAGCCTGAGTTTCCTCGATCAGTTCTGGTATAAAAATCTAAAATCTAAAATTGTTCCATGAGTCCGAAAAACTCTGTTGAACTACACTGAAAGCAATTCACAAAGAAGTAATATAGTTTGCATATTATACAGTTACTTCAAATTATGAATTTACTTAACTGCTCTCTGTTTCAAAAAATTGAATTGTTCTGCTTTTTGCCCTGGTTCTTACAAGCTACTGGCCTATCTTATCTGCACCTAAAAATTCACATATTGATTGTTTTCTTGGGAAACCATAGAGTTGAAGTAATAGATGCATCATCTGTCTGTTCAAGACATATGGTTCCTTCTTGGGCATTTTATCAAACGTGTTCTGGACAGGGGAATAATACACGGTTCCTAACCAATTCCTCCCTATATCTAAATTATTGATCCCAGCATCAGTGCCTAACAAAGACGCTTCAACATTAACCGTTTATACTTGATACCGTTCAACAAGAGAAGAAAAGCTCTAATGCCTTAAAAGCAAAAATAAATCCCAAATCCTGAGAAGAGTCGGTCAAGTTGTATTTAGTGTTATTAATATTTCAGACAAATTTTGTTAATATTAAGAACTATCGGATCCTGAGAAGAGTCGGTCAAGTTGTATTTAGTGTTATTAATATTTCAGACAAATTTTGTTAATATTAAGAACTATCGGACAGATTAATAATATATATTAATCTAAAATTTCCAAACAAAGTCCAGGAATTTATCAAGAAATTAAAAAATAATGAAAAAAGATTTGCTACTTATTCGTGTTCTTGATGATTGTCACTTCCACTGGCTTCTGCGCTGTCGTAGTCATCGGTAAGGTACAAGCTTCGCTCGGACGACGTTGTCGATCCTGCATCATCCAGGCAGCAACTTCCACTGGCTTCTGCCCTGTCTAAGTCATCGTTAAGGCTACGCGCAAAGGATGCTGATCCTGCACAATCGCGACCAAAATCGTTCCAATTCCAAACTGGATCGGTTGTTTGGTTGAACTTATCCCCTTGATTCACATAAATTGGATGGACACCACACCTCTTGAACTCCAATCCCGACGGCGAATCAAATGACACTTCACTAATATCTTCACTATTATTATAGTGAAGCAATAGATGGTCTGACAGAGCTTGACCGAATTGCTTTCTAAAACGAATGTAAACACTACTCGACCAGGTACCACCATGATGTTTATTATCGATAAGCAGCTTGTGATATTTATAATAAGGAAGTGAATATTTGTGGACATGAAAAACACAGCACATAGCATATCCCACAAGCTTACTATTCTTATACGTCTTTGGCGGCGTGCTTATTGTTATTGAAGAACCCTCATTATTCTGATACTCGAACCACTCTGGGATTTCACTTCCAGGAACAACAATGCTACAACGTCGCCATGTCCCCTGCAGCCCCACAAAAAATATATAT
This sequence comes from Murraya paniculata, assembly GCA_030449075.1. NCBI lineage: Eukaryota > Viridiplantae > Streptophyta > Magnoliopsida > Sapindales > Rutaceae > Murraya > Murraya paniculata. The sequence continues at coordinate 56,344 of JAEVFN010000186.1, read as the reverse complement.
ATACATATTAGAAAGCCATACCAATGCATAAGTTTTAGGCATAATGTCAGCAACAGGTGAGAGACAGTGTGAGAAACTGACAGAGTACTTGTTCGACAGTGACATATCCTGCAACCCCACGGAAAAAAAAAATGGTAAGTAAATAAATAAAATAAAAAAGGCGTAACATATATTTGCATAACGTTTAGGCATAATGTTAGCACAGGTGAGAGTGAGAGACTGACCTCAAAATTTTTAATGTACTCTTTCAGCAGTGAAAGCGCCAAATCATAGTTGCCACGCAATTTGAAGCAATCAATACAATTAATTCTTAAGTTCGGGCGTCGACACTCGTTTGGTAATGTCTCCAACGAAACACAACCCTGTAATGAAATGTATGCTGCTCTGGCCGGAAGTCGAGGCATAGTTTGAAGCATTTTGCAATCCTCTAATTCAATGTTCCAAAGGCTAGAAAGACGGCAAATGCTTGCCGGTAGCGAAACAAAACTGTTTCTACTCAAATATAACACTTTTAATGAGCATAAGTTGCCAATAGCACTTGGGATTGCTCCTTCCCCAAGATTACAGTCACTGATATCCAATTTCGTTAAACTACACAAACCTGACAGAGAAGACGGCAAACTCAAAGAACTTCTTCGCATCAAATTGATAGGGAAGCGTAGAAACCATGATGTAGATGATGATGATCCTTTGCACCCACGACAAGATAGTTCTTTAAGATTCTTCAGAAGAAAAATCGACGATGGAGGTTGCCTTATAGCTGTACCACTTATATCAAGTTCTTCCAAACTTTCTACTTGCCCAAGCGTCTCAGGCACATTCTCAAGTTTGGAGCAGCCAGCGAGATTCAGAGTTTTAAGAGATTTCAAACCATTTATACACCTGGGAAGTCTCACTAGACTTCTGCAGTCATCCAAACGAAGTTCCTGCAGACGCTCCATACCTCCTACAATGTCTGGAAATTTCTTCAATTTCGAGCAACCAGATAGAACAAGCGTTTCAAGAGATTCCATAAAAATCTTGCCTGGAAGAGTTGTAAGACTTGTGCAACCTTTCAAATTCAACAAAATCAGCTTCTTGTGAAGCAGCAAAGACGGGTGAATTTCACGCAACCTTGTACATCCTTCAAGATCAAACTCCTCTAAGTTTGGGACCGCTGTGAAGTCTGGTGTCTTAATCAGATTCTCTGAATGGCTGAGTTTCATGAATTTCAACATGTTTAAAGGCTGTTGAAGACAAAAGGGAGCTTAAATGATATTTCTTAATTCATATACTACTATAATAATAAAATTATTATCAACAATTATTCGCTGAAAAATATAAATTAGTGACAGGAAAAATAAAAAATTGATCTTACTTTGGCTCCTTCCCATAATTCTTCAATGCAGCTGTAACACATTTTAAACTCCACAACTTTATCCAATTGCAAATTTGATGGCAAAGATTTCAAAGGATATCCACGCCAATCAAGTAACCGCAACTTGTTAGAGAGGTATTCAAGGCCTTCAGGAAGTCGTAGATCACTGATTTTGAGCAATCTTAGGTTGGTCATCTTCGAAAATGCTTTAGGACCAGCAGCACTATAGTAAACCTTATTTTCAGGAAAGTTGGTATCAACTATTATTCCTTCCACTGCTTCATTTCCCTAAAAATTATAAGCAAAGGATGAGTGAATTCAACAATAATGTAAAGAAGTTGAAAATTTGTCAGGTACATGACTGGGTAAAAGAAATTAACGAGCATCAGAATGTTTTCTATTTAACAATCCACTTACTGTGTTTTCTGTCAACACCTGGCTTACATCATCTTCCCTCCATAATCTGCTGCGTTTCCCAGGTTCTTCGGGGGATTGTCTCTGCACAATTTGACGTCCCAATTCTTGTAACAAATCATGCATCTGCAGTGTGTTGCGACAATCAATAGCTAATAGAGACTTTTCAATAAGAACTTCTATTCCAATGATTGGGGAAAATCCACATCCCTCTAGAATTTTTGTTACATAATCTCTAGTCTTCTGTTTAAAGAAACATGCAATATCGAGAAATATTTTCTTCTCTAATTCTTGTAGTCCGTCAAAACTTATTTGAAGTATACTCATAATCTCATTGGGAGGATCTACTTGTAGCCTTTCCAGGGTGCTTCTCCATTGATCCACGGATCTACCATTCAAAAAGGAACCCAAAACTTCGAGTGCTAATGGAAGACCACCTGCATACTGTAGAACACGTTCAGACAGCTGCACACATTCTTCCAGAGGCTTTTGGATTTTAAAAGCTTTCATGTTGAAAAGTTGAAGAGCATCATGGTAATTTAGTTCATTAGGTTTATATACTTTATCCATTCCATGTGTCTTTAGCGGATGTTCATCTCGTGATGTTATGATGATCCTGCTGCCTGGACCAAACCACTCACGCTTTCCAGCTAAATACTCTAATTGCTTTATGTTAACTACATCATCGATAACGAGAAGAACCTTTTTGTGTTGCAGCCTACTTGCTAAAATGTTGATGCCATCATCGACATTCCATATGCTAATATCTGAAAGCTTTAATAATTGGGAGAGGAGTTGCCTGTGAAAAGAGATTACACTACCTTCTTTTTCAGATTTCTCTCTAACATCGGCAAGAAAACTACTCCCTTCAAATTCATGAGAGATTGTGTCATAAACAACTCTTGCAAGAGTCGTCTTACCTAAACCTCCAATACCGCAAATCCCTATCATACGAACAGCATCATTAGGCCCTTCATCCATAAGAGACCTCAGTTCTTCCAACCGTGAATCTATTCCTACTAGCTTCTTAAGAATCTCTGACCTTACAGGAATTTTACTTGATATCGCCTTGACAATATCCCAAATAAATTCTGACTATCGCCTTGACAATATCCCAAATAAATTCTGACTCATTCCTAAAGTGAAAGAACAAAGAAAGATCAGTGTGGTTAAATCACAGTGAGTCTGAATATGGTATTAAACAAATTCAGTAATAGACAAAACACAAAATATGCAATATTAATTGCATCAAATTGAAGTAACGTAAGCTGTTGTTACAGATGGCTAATCTTTAGGTGTGTTCATGCAAATATCTGCATCCATCTGTACCACTTTTGTTTGCAAATACTCGTATACGGAGCTATTATTTCAATTAGTACACGTCATATCATACACATATTGAATAAAAGTCGTTTAATTGAAAACAGTATGCCGATTAAAGCTATTTAAAATGATATACATAATAATAAGAATGGCTACCTGTACTCCTTCAATTCCCAGCCAGAGATATTAGCCACCTCTTCCAAAGCGTCTCTCCACTTTTTCACCTTTTCTAGATTCTCCCTAAAAGCTTCTTCATGTTTAGAAAAAGCGTCTCGAAAACTTCCAGTTTGTTTCCTTACCACAGTGGGTTGAACATCGTAGAAAATTGGAAATACCATCTGTTGATGATCACGTTTGTTCTTGCATTGAACAATCTTAACAAGTTCATCCAAGCACCAAGTGGAGGAAGCATAGTTTTGCGAGAAAACAATAATCGAAATTCTTGAATCTTCAATTGCCTTAAGGAGTCCAGGTGAAATGGAATCTCCTCTCTTGAGTTCTTTGTCGTCCCTAAACACGTAAATTCCTTTTCCATTCAAAGCAGCATAGAGATGACTTGTGAAGCTTTTACGGGTGTCTGCTCCTCTAAAGCTTAAGAAGGCATCATATGTCCGATGATGCACATTTTGGATGCTCGAGGAAGCCATTATAATATTAATTTGTTACTGAAAATTAAGGAAAAAAAAGAAGAAAAAAGTGACTCCCTAGGAACAATACTATGCAAACAGCATTCATCCAGAATTTTGGATTATCTGTCAAAGTTGTATACACCAACTTAGGGAGGTTCGGTCCACCACATTGTATCGCAGTACTATATTTTAGTGTAGTATGTACGATATTGTTTATTTAAATATTTTTATACTAATATTAGTATCAAAATTTATTATTTGACTAATAAAATTTAAAAATTTATTATTAAATAATACTTTATTATATTGCTTAAGCTTTATCGCGTAGCAATATTACATTAAGCATTTAAGCTTTAAGACAGCACCATGTTTAGTCTGACATATGCATGATCTTGTTTATCTAAATATTTTATAATATTATTTTATTAAATTTATTAGTTGAATTCATTATTAAAATAAAAAATTCATTAATGAAGTAGTACTATTTCTATTTAAGTAAATTATAAATCTGTTGAATAATAAAATTTAATTGATTAAAATTATTTTTACATAATAAAAGTAAAATAATAAAAATGATTTTATATCATAGAAGTAAAAGAGTACATAATAACTTATTAATATTTAATTTTATTATTTGATTTAAATATTTATTTAAATTTAGGAAACATGACACCTACACCCCTCAAAGTTGGGGAAAATGGTCGTGTAGACCCCATGCTTTCAATAAAGGACAATAAGACCCTTTTTTGACTATGATACCCTTTAATTCTACTAACTCAAAAAAAAAAATTGACTCCAATGTTTTATAATTAATATAAATATGATATTAAATAAATGTAACAATATTTATTAAAAATATTTGTAATAAATAGAATCATAGTATTAAAATGAATATATAAAAATAATTTTAATATTATTAATAAATGAAATTAATTTTTGTTAATTGTAAAATCTATTTGACCCAATGATTTATTTAAATTTTCTATAATAAATACAAGCATAGTAGTAAATATAATAATTTACATTTTTAAAAATTATTTTAGATATTAAAATATTATGATATTATTAGTCTATTAGAAAAATTATACTATTTAAATTATATATGTATTTATTAAAAAACTTTAAAGTCAACATTTTAGTTACCATTGACAAAGGTATTATAGTCAAAAGAGAATTTTGGGGTCCCTTATTGAAAAACTAGCCTCTACATAACCATTTTCCTAAATTTTTTGGCGTGTAAGTGTCATTTTTTCTCAAATTTATAACTAAAATTATATCTTATTATTGTAATAAATAATTAAATGATAAAATACAAATTTTGAAATAATTTTTGAATAATAATATTAAACATCGGATTGAATTAAAATTCTGTCATGATTTAATCTATGATTGGCGGTTAATAAATAATTTACAATAACTTCATGTTAAAAGAAATTATTAGAGTTACATATATATCACCAGAAAAAAAAAATTAAAAATATTAAGGCTATAGCTAATCATGGAAACTACATATAAGCAAAGAAATTTTGAGAGAGAAACTGAAAATTTTCCATTTCCTTTCAACCACCTAATAAAAATGGACAAACATATAATAATTGTATTATTTTTTTCAGACATCCAAAGATTTCTTTCAATTTTATCATTATTTATTTTTTTTGTTTTTTTAAACATCAAGATATGCAAATTAATTATGAAAGTAAAAGAGAGAGACGTATAAGATAGAACTTACAGCTTTTGAGTGTATTGCAGGTAAGGGTGTCAAAAAAACCCGCCCGGCCCGGACCCGGACCGGACCCGGACAATTCGGCCCGGGTAAAACCCGGACCGTATATGTAAAAAACCGGACCCGGGTTTTACATTTCAAGGCCCGGATGTTTCCGGGTACGGGTACGGGCAATGGATTCAAAACCCGGAACCCGGCCCGTACCCGGTTTTTTAATAAATATAAAAAAAATTTAAATGAAAAATTAAAAATCCAAATATAAAAATACGGATACCCTATAGAAATACGGATAAATTTGTACTGTTGGGAGTTGATTTTGCGGGTTGGGAAGCCCGGATCAAAAACCCGTGCCCGGGAGGGGCCGGGTCAATATGTGAAAAATCCGGGTTTAAACCCGGGTCCGGGCATACATTATGCTCACCCGGGCCGGTCCCGGGCAGCACCAAACTCGGACCGGACCCGGGATTTTGACAACTCTAATTGCAGGAAGCCACTTAAATGAACTCCGATGCAGTATCTGATTCAAAGAATTTAATCATGCAAATATATTTCTGGCTACTCACTCCGTTCTCTAGCTGCATTATTGAAATGTATTTCGATAAGCAAGTCTTGGTCAAAAACTGACCTTCTTAATAATTAATAAATATTGTCATTGTTTAATGATAAATTCCCTGGAAGCGGATGCTACACCCTGCACTTATCCCTCTTTCCTTATGTGATGCTAAATTGATTTTTTAAGGTTTTAATTTTTTTCCCACTTCTGATATTGATTTCATTTGACATTATTATTATTATTATTATTATTATAACACTATTATTATAATAAGGACTTTATTTGTTTACTCTCCCCTCAAAGTAGTCTCTTCACCGCCAAGTTGCTAAGCAAGTGAATTGCATGCTTGACACGTCTTGAAAGTGTTTGGAGACATTCACCATGCTTCGCCGTTTCAACGATTCTAGTAGTGTTTTGGCATAATTGAAGATTGAGGTTGACAAATAATGACATCTAAGTCGTTTCTGTAAGCGGCTGTAACGACCCGCCTGTATACTAATTTGCAATTGATTGCTTTTTGTCGTTTATATTAAAAAAAAAGAAAAAAAATCAAATGTGGGATTTGTTGGGTTTGAGCCAATAGGAATTTCCAAGGTTTAAAAAATAACGTACGGGTAGAACGATTGTCCGTCTACGTTAAAATATAATAAAAAAATCACAACTTTTATTAATCAATTAATAATGCATTGGAATATAAAAACTGTGACATTAATGCATATCTTGGGAGTTGATGTAGACTACTGCATGCCAGTGGCGTAAATGGCGCGGAATCTGTAAATCTAACAACATAGATCAAATCAAACAAACATAATCGTTTGCCCTTTTGTTTCCTTTCCGGTAATAATTAACAAATATTCAGAGGCAGCTGGCTGGCAATGTTCTATTGGGCTGCCTCACCGGAGATGGGTGGGCTTTGCTTGTAAGCTTCTCTAATTATAGAAATGGCACTCGGCAAGGCTTAAATGACAAGTTAAGAAAAGAGAAGCTGCCCTCTTTTATGGAGCCTAAACTCATTATTAATCTTTCATAATCATATTGGCATGGAGTAAGAATTACGTACTTAAACAAATCTCCAATGATAAACTAAGCGAAGATTATCTGGCTTTTCAATTGATTACGCGTCTTCGCCACTCTGCCCGCTACCCATGTTGAAACCATTGGATTCCATTAAAATGGAATGGAATCCAACGGTTGATATTAATAATTAATTAAAAATAGTTAAAACTACCAGCAATCTATAGGAATGCTAAACCTTTATTAGTTAAATTTCAGCTGGGTCTTTAAAAGATGCCGGATCATTTTGGTAATATTATAATTTTTAAAATAATTATTATTAATTTTATTGTAGAAATAATTAGTCATAAAAATAATTAATTAAACATTTGATAGAATTTTTAAAAGTTCTGTGAATTTAAAAAATAGTCGTATATATTTAGTAGATTTTACTATTAAATTGTAATAAGTTTGTAAATGACAAGAAAGTAAATGATTGAATTTGACATAATTTTAAATAAAATTTATTTACACATTTATAAATATGTATATAAAATATTTTTTATTGTGTATATATAATAATTGATAACTAAAGTAAATATTTTATATTATTAACTTTATTTTTTATTTTTTTATCTCAATATAATTGGTAATAATAATAATAATTTCTTTAAAATTAATGAATTTATTTCTTAGTTAATAGAGATAATTCAATATAAACAGTATCAATAAATTTAAACAATTTATGGTAACGAAAATAAATATGCAAAATAAATGAACATCCACAATATAAAAAATTTTTTAATGAGGAAACCTTTGATCCTCACGATTTAAGATAAAAATCTCGACGTGTTATTATGTTCACTTGTAGACGAAACAATTCACTATGAAAATAATGTGAATTTACAATGGATCAAGAACACTTACAAAGCTTCACACTGTAAACATCTCGATTCCAAATTCTATTGTGTCAACCCTCACAGACTAAAACACCTTATCTAAAATACGTTTGAACGTTTTCCAAGTGGATTTAGGTGGGCAGCCTCACTAAGACATAGGACTTGGGTTTAAGTCTCATGTAGCGTAGTCTCATAAACTTTATTTTGATGCTCTAAAGAATCTCTTGTCGTTCCTATCTGGGTTTCTTTGCAAATAACCTATTTGGGTTTCTTTGCAATATTTGCAGTGCATTTTATTCATTACGAAGATGCTTTTTTTTATTTTTTATTTCTAATGCTATTGGTAAGCCTCTACGGGTGGACGATACTACTGTTGCTGTTAATCGACCCTCGATCGCTAGAGTTCTGATTGAGTATAATGTTTCAGGACCGTTGTTGCCCAGACTTTGGATTGATGAGGTTGATAGCGGTTTTTGGCAAGATGTCGTTTTTTAGCTTGTTCATTTATAATGTGTCTCATGTAAGCATCTTAGACACTCTGTTGATATTTGTTTTGTCGCCAATCCTGGGCTCTGAAAGCCCCAACATCCTGTTGGTTGGGTCCAGGATATTGTTGCTTGTGATAAAGGCAAGATGCCTATGTCTAATGTTGTTGTGCATCCAAAGGGGGATGGTGAAGAGGTTCAACCATTGAGCCCTAGTGGTAGTGAGGGTGCTCTGGTAGATGCTCGACCGCCTGTTTATTAGGATACTGCAAAAGATGGGTTTGATCTGATTTCTATGCAAAGAGTTCAGATTGATGATGTTTTAAAGGATCTTGCTGCTTTGAGAGATGCTGTTAGATGCCCTAAGGTCCCTAACCCTCATCCTTTTTTGGATGATCCGGGTGTTCAGAGGGCTTCCACCGATACTACTTTATTTTTCAGCTACGATAGAGGATATTCGCTTCATGGTTGTGGGCTGCAATCCTTATTCTAAAGACATCCCTTTTCAGTATGACGAGAAGTTTAGCTCTGTTGGGAATCATGTGGCTGATGAATATTTTTCATCTGAGCCTTAGTGTACTGGAGGGAGTGATCTTGACGACCTTAGTGTTATCGGGCCACATGCCTCCGATTCTAAGAAAAGTTTCACATTAGTTACCGGCCACAAGAATCGTAAGCAGTTCTCTAGGCAGTTGCATTAATTAATCCTATCTTCTATTGCTTTTGTTATTTTTCTAGTTGTTGGATGTATTTGTTCCCATGCTTGGAGGTTTTGATTTATCTTCCCCTCCATATGTATTTTCTTTTATTTTCTTAAGCCCCATCTTAAGGTGGTTTTTATAATTTAAAAAAAAAAAAATCCTCACAATCCTCACAATTTTTTCCTACGTGAATCAAGCATCAAAATTTGCTCATGAGATAAATTAAGAGTAAAATGATAATGAGTGTGAGAGAATCCGTCTTGGATTTAACACCTTCAAGCTCAAAGACCTTGCATCGACAAACTTGATGGAGCTAAAGGCAAGAGAAGAAAATAAATGCTAATTTGATTCCTAATGTCTAAAAATAACATATAGGTTGCACTCACCAAAAATCCAATCTAAAACATTAGCTTCTAACCCTTAAGAAAAGTATTTCTGCAAAATCTAGGGTTTAAAAATAAATCTTAAGGACATAAACATAATAAGTCACTCTTTAAATTCTTTCCCAAAATAAAATTGCCCAAACTTCCGCGGTTGATCTCCACTTCAAAATTTTTTGGCCTTAACGCTTGTAACTGTAAGCTCGCTCGAAATCGACGGCCTGTAGAGCCTAAAATGGTGCTTTTACATTTTAAAAGAGATGAGGAAAATGGCCATTGGATCCACCAAATTGAATTAAATCAATGGTTTGAAGTAGTGGAGTACGTGGCAGCTTCAGAACCCTTGGACCGCGTTCAAATATAATCAAAATAATGGTCCAGATTCAAAGTCAACCATCCTGTACCGTCACACAACGCGGATCAACGGCCAACAAGACATGTCACATACATGCTGCGGTCCATGCAAATGCGGGTCAATATCGGGTCCAATACGGCTCGAGCTGATCGATTAAAGAACACATATTCAGCGGACGGGTATATATATATTATATATATTGTATTGTAACTTCAAAATCAGAATTAAAATAACTATGAACAATAAGTTAAAACAGTTAAATTAATTTTTTAGATATAATGACTTATACGTGACACCCTATATTATATGTGGCATTTTGCGGTACTCTGGCCCTCGAGAGGTGGCCCCCTATATAGTTTCAAGAGGTGGCCTCTGTATAATCATAAATAATTTAAATTGTATATGGGCACAAAACATTCTTATTAAATTCATAAATGCTCATAATAATAATTTAAGCTTGTAAAATATTTTATAGGCAAAATCATACGAGATAATCATGTAACAAAATAAATTACATATTCAAAAGCATTTATAATATTTTCTTAAAAAAGAAATAATTTTGAAAACGTTGACATAAACTAATATTGTTATGAAAATCAATTAATCTTTTAAACAGTATAAAACACTTATATTTATAATAATATCAAAATAATCATACATATCTAGTACATTAGGAATGAAGTTGCTTACCTCAATTAAGGAATTCATCTAATACACTTCTAAGCCTCTAAAAGCCTCAAACACCTCAAACACCTTAAACAAATACAAGATATAACTATTAAGAACTTATTCTAAGAACTTGATTTTTTAATTCGTACCCGTACAAGTCTGATTCTTAGAATTTTAACTCTAAATGTAAAAAATAAAATGACATAATATTTTACAGAACTATTCTAGACATCCATGAATATTTCATGTAAAATTTTCAAGAAGATCCAATGCCAAAAACATTTTCAAAACTATTTTTTTCTTAACAAGTTCAAAACTGTTTCATAGTGCCTTAACTGAATAGAACTCTAAAATTTTTATAAAATCAAGAATTAATCAGAAAAATTATGAAATTAATTAGAAAATTATGAAATTAAACTTGCAAATACTAGACACATATATCAATCTCTGTTTAAAATTTCAGGATTTTTCGAATTCATTTGGTACCACAAATAATTTTGTGAAGTTTTTCATTCGTTGAAGTCGTAATTTTACAATGTAGCAGTGTTTGTTTCGAAAATACATATAAAATTGAAAAAGAAGTCAAATCTTATGAAACAAAATTTATTTAATAAGCCCTACATGTCTAGTTTTCAAAAAGATAAGGTTCTTCTTAAGAATCTTTCATAAAATATGTGTTTAATTTCGAGATATCCATGCTATCCAGAATTGTTCAGTGTGTTTATTGCATCAAGAATTGATTAACAAGACTTAACAATAAATCTAAGCTCTAAACATAACTTAAACGCATTCTCAATCATGCATAATGGTATGTGACAATCTAAAACCATGTCAATAAAAACCTTAATAGAGTGATATGAAAACTTATAAAAAATAGGGACAATAAAACTTATTGACCATTAACATTCTCTCCTAAGTAAAGGGTTTGAATCCTAAGGTATGAGTAAAAGAGTAATGAGCAGAAGAGAAAATAAAAGAAAATGTTGTAGACTTAGGGTTATGGAAGAGAAAAAAGTATGAATTTATAGAGAGTTTTCAGAAATCCTATTAACTACGAAAAGAATAAATGTTTTCCACAATTACCCTCCATAAATCCTAATTATGGTTTTAACATCCTTATTAATAAGGATTATACTGCCGTATATGATTTCTAATAAAAATTTGAATTTCCATAGTTTAAAATCATGAAAATTGGCTTTACACGTTACAAGTTGTAAATTATTATTCAAATTTTTTTATACAAGCACTGGTCAAGAGAGTCAACTTAGATAAAACTTAAATTTCCCGCCCAAACAAAACCTAACATAACGAATTTGAATCATCCTTCAATAATTTGATCATTTCTATATTTGTCAATGCATTATTGATTCTACGACGAGGCTCTAAAATCAAGTAAATGCTACAGTTGCATGCGATTGATGACTATATATCAGCAAATCCAAAAATTGTTGATAATATTACTTAAGGTTATGAATCCATCCGCAAGGCGGCTGTAAATAATCATATAGTCTAGCGTCTGAACTTTTTATTTGATTAATACAGGATAAGAGCGTATTCAAAAATCAATTTCTACTTAAAGGAAATTATTTGATTAATAAAGGATAGTGAATGTCCATATCACATATCATGATAAAATAAAGATCATGATTTGTGCCTATGAGATTATTATGGAACGAACCTGCTATCTTAAATGATGCAGTGACTAAGCCGGAAGAAAAGACCACCTGAGATGTGAATTGCCATCATGGCTCTTGAGGTTTGAATAAGCTTATGGCAGGCAACTTAACAAGCTGATGTTGCTGTTGTGGATAGCTTGATGCCCTTATCAACATTCTTCTTCCATGAATCTGAATCTTTCTGTCCAACAACATCGATAGGAATGCACATAGTAGTACAGTATTGCATGTTATAAAGGAAATTATTAATTTTGTAAAATTAAGTTATTCTGCTTTTGATAACTTTGTTACTGTCTCCACTGCACTCTATTCCACCAGTCAAAATCATTCTGCTTTTTGTCCCAATTCTAACAAGACAATCTAACTCCCAAGCTTTCAACCTTCCCCAAGGTCTCTGGCATTTTAAGTTTGGAGCAGCCAGAGAGATACAACATTCTAAGAGATCTCAAACCATTTATGGTACTTGGAAGACTCTTGAGATTTATGCAATCTTTCAAATTCAACAAGACATTGCCAGAAAGAAGTTGAATAGATGTTGGCAATCGCCTTATAGCAGTTCCTTCCAAATGAAGCTCCAAGAGCTGATCCCTGCTTGAAGTTTTCTCTGGGAAATCTCTAAATTTCAAAAGGCCAGAAAGATTCAAAGTTGATAGGTATTTTAGAGCACTTATGGTACTTAGACGCTCAAAATTTTTGCAGCCACTCAGAGTCAACTGAACAAGTCCAAATAGAAGTTCAATTGATAATGGCAGTTCTTTAATATCAGTTCCATCCGAAAGAACTTCCCACAATGTCTGGAAATTTCTTCAATTTCAAGCAACCAGAAAGAACAAGTGTCTTAAGAGATTTCATAAAGATCTTGCGTGGAAGAGTTGTAAGACTTGTACAACCTTTTAAATTCAACAAAATCAGCTTCTTTGAAGCAGAATAAATGAGTGAATCTCACGCAACCTTGTAAATCCTTCAGAAATCAGCTCCTCCAAATTTGGTACTACTGTGAAGTCTGATTGGTCATATTGGAAAGGCTTTAGCACTGACATGCATCTCTTTGTTGCAAAAGATCAAATATGATGACTTCAACTACATCAGTTTCCTAAACATCATAACAAAAATAAGCAGGGAAAAAAATGAAAGAAAGAAAATATTGATAAAACTATGCAAAGAGTTAGCTAGTTAAATAAGTGATCATGATCCCAAAATTGCAAGTTTTCAACCTAACTAAACATTTACTGTGTTTCGTGATAATACATGGCATACATCTGCTTCCTCCCACAATCTACTGCAGTTTCCAGGCTCCTGAGGGGATTGCCTCCTAACAATTTGTCTACCCCATTTCTTGTAACAACTCATGCATCCCCAAACCGAAACATTTTCAATAAGACCAACAATTCTGATAATTGGGTCAAAATCAAAATATTTGAGAATTTTTTTTTTTCACATAATCGCTATACTTCCCTTCATAGAAACATGCAATATTGAGAAATATTTTCTTCTCTGTTTCTTTTGAACCATCAAAACTTATTTGAAGTACATCAAGAATCTCATTTTCAGGATCTCTTTATAGCCATTGTAGTGCACTTTCCCATTCAGCTATAGTTTTACCAAACAAAAATGAGCCCAAAGCCAATGGAAGATCACCAGCATACTTTACAACACTTTGGGTGTTTAGCAAATGACGTTTCTCGTCTAGTCTACCTTAGGGGGGAAGAAAAAAATAAAACTAAACTAAACTAAAACTAAAATTAATCAAGAGTTGTAGACGCAAATATTTCTCAAAGACCAAAATTTTACCAGTACAAAAAATTATGAAACTTGATAATGTTTCTGTTTTGGAAATTAATGATTTTCTTCTTCATATTAATTCTGAAAATTCAAAAACAAAAATGAAAATAAAGAGAACCGCATAGCATAAACTTACGGCTTCGATTATGCTGCAAGCAGCACAGGAATTTTCTGAATAATAATTCCGACAGCAAACATTCTAAGTTCTATAATCAAATATGTTTTAAATATCAACTGCATGTCAACGATGAGGAATTCCAAGGTATCTTCTATTTAACAAAAACAAATAATAAGAATCAACCATTGTCAATTCTTATCAACAAAGTCTTCAAACTGACATTACGGTCCCTGTTGTGTTACCCAAAAAAAAAAAAAAAAAAATTCAATGGTTGTCAATTCTTATTAACCAAGTCCTCCAACCAAAATTAAATATGGGGGTAGAGGAAAGAAAAATAAAAATCAAATGTTGAATCCTCTTGATTGTATCGTGGATAAATCTGATTTAGATCTGAGTCCCTATTTTAACACATTCATATTATCGAACACGTCCTAGGCATGAGAATTATACCGTAATTCCTCAACAACTCCTCTCTTAAACTTGGCCTGCAAATTCCATATAATCATTCCTTTGTCTATTGTTCGTTCCTCCTAAGCATTTGTCCACTAAAAATTATTTGTCTTTCTTCCTGAGCATTGTAGCCTCAATCCTTAAGGTTCAATTATTTGAACCCATAAAAATTGACAGAGGAAATGACAAGGAAGAGTGTGAGCTCAATAACACTTTCTAACTCTTCACTCTACACTCACAAACGGACACATTAAAGATTGCCAATAAATCAGACCCTGTGTTTATCTATAGCTGCTGCTAAGCGCTAACCAAGGTTTTTTTTAAAAGAAAATATAGCTTTCATTAGATTAAACTGAAAAGAGTGACAAAATACAAGGCGGGAAAGATCCCTGCCTGACAACTTGATGGTCATAAACTAGAGCTTCTTTTGCCAACGCATGAGCTATAGTATTACATTCGCTTGGGACACGTTGGATTCTTGACTGACTCATCCTAGCTAATTTTTCTTGAATTGATGATATAGTCCAGAAAATTTCTGTCTTGCTGCCTTTGTTGTTCTGAATTAGATCGACCACTTCTTGTGAATCATATTCCAAAATTAATGGAGAATAGCCTGCACTTTGAGTAATTTGGATTCCCAATTTTACAGTGTCAGCTTCCATGAAAGCAACACTGTGTTGGAATACTTCCTTCTGAACTGCAGCTGCCACCACATTGCCATTTGAGTCTGCTACTACTACACCCAAACCTGAAACCTGATCTTTAATCTTTATAGATGCATCAACATTAACTTTAAACCAATCTTGAGAGGGGGGGGCGCTCCATGTCTGCTGCCTTCTAACTTGCTGATTTTTGTATTTTTGAGTGTCTGGTACTTTAATTCTTCGATGGCAGCTGATAATTGCGAATCTTCCTTCTGTCCCTCAAAGATGAGAAGATTTCTTGAATACCAGATAGCCCAACATAGGGCAACTATCAGCTCCAGCTATTTGCTTCTTTTTTTACCCATTTCTAGTAAGACACTCTAACATATCTTGGCAATTGAGCAGCTTCATTTCTTCTGCAAAAACTGTATTCTTCCAAACTTTTTGCACAGCCTTGCATTCCATAAGAGCATGAAATGCGTCTTCACTTTTCAGGCCACATCTGTTGCAAATAGGATTTGGAAGAACCTTTCTTTTCCAGAGATTTTCAGCTGTAGGAAGAAGATTCCTCGCTGCCCTCCACATGAACACCTTAACTTTTTCCAGAATTTCTGCAGTCCATATAACTCCCCAGTGGCTTTGAGAAGCATTTGAAATACTAGGATTGTCTGGAAACTTTAGCTTCATGGTTAACTGATACCCACTCTTGACTGAATACATTCCGTATTTGTCATAATGCTACATGTTCTGATCTGGTTGGGGGGTTCTTGGCAATGGAATCTTCAGGATGCTGTCCGCATCTTCCTTCATAAAGTGCTGCATGATCTCTCTTTCTTTCCAGCTCTGTTCTTCATCAATCAGATCAGATACCAGTGCATACTGATCTATTGTTTGAGGTGAGAAAGGTTTGAAAGTTTATGGTCTTGGCAACCAGTTGCTTTTGTAGATGTAGACCTGATTTCCAGTACTAATTCTCCACCTGAGCCCTTTCTTGAGGATTTGTCTACCCCATAAATTGCTTCTCCACACAAATGATGGATTTGATCCTAGCTTTGCCTCCATGAACTCCACATGCTTAAAATATTTCGCTTTTAGCACTCTAGCCATTAGAGATTCTGGGTATTGAATAATTTGCCACTCCTGCTTTGCAACTAAGGCCTGATTAAAGCTAGAAAAATCTCTGAAGCCTAAGTTTCCTCTTCTCTTTGCATGACATAGCTGTTCCCATTTGGTCCAGTGTATGCTTCTATGATCTATCTTTGAACTCCACCAAAATCTCGCAACAGCTTTTTGGATATCTTCACTGAGACATAAAGGGATCTTGAAAACACTAATTGCGTAAGTTAGGACTGCTTGTGCCACTGCCTTGATGAGGATTTCCTTCCCCCCGCTTGAAAAAAATTTATTCTGCCAACTTGATAACTTATTTAACACTCTTAATTTGATGTCATTGAAGAAGTTAACTTCCCCCCCCCCCCCACCCACCGTAGATGGTAGTCCCAAGTACTTCTCATGTTTCGAAACTACATTAAGTTGAAAGATTCTTTTGATTGTGTCTACCAGGCCAACTTGCACATTTCCACTGAAAAACATGGAGGATTTATCGTAATTGAAAATCTATCCTGATGCGGAAGCATAACAGTAAAAAATGTTCTTCAGGTTCTTGCAGCCTTCACTTGATGCTTTTGTAAACACCAGACTGTCGTCGGCAAATAATAAATGGGTGATTGAGATGCTATTGCTGAGCTTCAGCCAATAAATGACCTTGTTTTTCTCTGCTTGCACAAGAAGATTAGAGAAAGCTTCTGCACACAAAAGAAACAAGTATGAAGATAATGGGCAGCCTTGTCTTAAACCCCGTTGGGGTTGAATTTGGCCTTTTGGAGCCCCATTTATTAGTACTGAAAAAGTTGCAGTAGTGATACATTTCATGGTCAATTCAATCCAGTTGGAAGAGAATGCCATTTTTTGCATAGTGTGCTTCAGAAAACTCCACTCCACTCTGTCATAAGCCTTACTAATGTTTAATTTAAGGGCTACCAATCCATTTTTCTTTCCCCTATTTTGCCTTATCTTATTTAGACATTCATACCCAATGATTATGTTGTCTGTAATAAGCCTATTAGGAATGAAAGCGCTTTGATTTGGGGATATGATGTCATGGAGAATGTGTTTGAGCCAATTAGCCATTGTTTTTGCAATAATTCTATAAATAACATTAAGCTTATAGGTCTAAATTAAACAACTTCTCTGGGCTTTTTCACTTTTGGGATTAAGGCAATAAATGTATGGTTGAGAGGTGCTAGATTACCTTTCTCATTGAGGACATGCAGGCATGTGGTCAGCACTCCTTTCTTCACTGAATTCCAATGCTTTTGGAAAAAAGCGGCTGGGAAACCATCTGGACTAGGGGCTTTGGTTGGGCACATTTGAGCCAGTGCTTCCATGATTTCTCCTTCTGTAAAAGGAGTTTCTAGGTGGCTGTTCATGTCTCCGGTGACTTTCACAGGCATGTCTGCAAGTGCTGCATCCATCTGATTATTGGAGGGATTCATTGAGGTAAAGAGCTTTGTAAAGTGCTCGCAGAATAATCTTTCTACATTGCTTGCATCTTATGTCCATTTCCCGTCCTCATCTAGTATTCCTCATATTTTGTTTTTCCTCTTCCTTGCCGATGCTTTTTCACGGAAAAACTTAGTGTTTTTGTCCCCTTCTTTTAGCCAATCCACTCTCAATATTTGTTTCCAAAAAAATTCCTCATCCAGTAGGATGCTATCAATCTGCTGTTTCGTCTTCTTTATCTCATCTCCACTTTCATAATGGCTGAAATCCTGTCGGATGGATTGCAATTTATGCTTGAGCTGTTTTAGCTTTCTTCATCTCCCTCCAAATTCCTTGTTGCTCCATAGCTTCAACTTAGCCAACGAATTCTTTGATGTTTTCTTGAATAATTCCATTGGATTTTCTCTATTCCATCTACCTTCATCCTTCCATTCTTGCTGGATTATTTCTCTACATTTTTCATAAGAGCTCCACATATCTTCATAGTGGACTCTATGAAAAGTTCTTCTTTTGTATCTCTGCCCTTTACAGTTTTCCACCACTTCCATCACTATTGGATTGTGATCAGAACTCCAGGTGACTTCATTTTGGGCTGCTACTTCCTTAAACAGACTGCTCCACCCCCTATTGCATAGAAACCTATCGAGCCTTTCTTCAATGATTGCTGGACCATATCTTCTATTCGACCAGGTAAAAGGGTAGCCTCTCCATCCTAAATCCATTAATCCACAATCTTGGATTGCTTCTCTAAACTCCACCACCATTTTTACTCTTCACTCGTTCCCACCGATTTTTTCATTCAATTGCAAGATTTCGTTAAAATCACCAAAACACAGCCATGGTAAAGATGACAAACCTGCTAGTCTTCGCATGAGAGTCCGAGTATGTTGCTTTTCTTCTGATTCTGGATGCCCATAAATGCCAATGCATCTCCAAGTCTTTCCATTTCCGTTGTGAACCACCGCGTCAATGTGATGCTTACTGTAAGATTGAATGTCCACTTCCACTTCAAATGTCCATAACATTGCCAACCCACCTCCCAGACCATTTCTGCTAACTGAAAGCAGTTATCGAACTTGAGTTTTTTTCCTCTATCTTGCATTTGCTTATATGTCATTTTCATCTCAAAAAGAAAACAATCTGAGGTTTGTGCTCCTAGAGAAGTTTTAGAGCTTCACGGAACATTCGGTCCTTCTCCAAGCCCCGAACGTTCCAACTTAACACTTTCATGGCTCTCGGCGGTGCTGGAATATGATGCCTCGTCCATTGCCTCATTCTCCCCTGTTTCTTTCCTCAGATTGAACACTGTCTTGGGTGGATTTTGATCTGGTTTGACTGTCTCTGCCTTATGTGGGCTATCTCCTTTAAACTGCTTTGCTTAAGGGCTTCCCATTTTGCCTCACTAGCCGGCCTTTTAGTTCTGATAGGCTCTTTATTAAATTCCAATTTCCCCACTACACTTCGGGCCTTCCACTTCCATTTGCGTTTGTTGGCATTCATTTTCCCCCCATTCAGCCCATTCTCAACTTCTTCTATGTCATTCTCCTTTTGATTTATAGTTATTTGGGTTGGCCCTTTCGGCTTCGCATTCTCGAGGTCCAGCCCATCATTTTTCTGTACACTCCCACTTTTTCCCGCTCCTTTAATCTCCAAATTAGTTGGCTTTTCCATCATTTGACTCAAATATTCCACTTCCCTCCTTTTGTTGCCCTCCACTTCATTTCCCTCTTTAGCTTCCATTTTTTCAGAGGCTGTGACATCATTAGCTGGTTTCTAAAGCTTGAGACAGCTAATATTTAACTTTTTGGGTTTTGCAGCTACTTGCATTAAATGAGAATCAACCACCATTGCTTCGTGACTTTTTCCACTTGGACTATCGCCTAGACCCGTATATATTTGAATTCGGGTCGGGTTTCCCGAATTATCTGCCCTGTGCCGCTTTGGTCTTGCCTCTGTTGGCTTTGTTGCTGGCTCGATGTGAACAGGACTTTCAGTATGATTTTCTCTAATCTTCGGACTCCATTGCACCTTTTCTTTGTCTTGCTTCAACTTCTCCGCTGGTGTAAGAGCTTTGAGCCAAGGTCCATACTCTAGCTGGTCTTTTGGTTGTGATTTGTATTGAACACACTCTCTGAATTGGTGTCCAATACATCCACAGCAGAAACAAAAATTCGGTAGTTTTTCATAGGCAATCGACATAGGTATGTCATTTGTGCTTGTCTCTTCGTCATCCCCACCCACACCATTATCTTCATCCTCTCCACTTTCTTCCACTTCCTCTTCCTGCTCTTCTTTCTGCTTCAGTAATAAAATTTGTTTTAGGGGCTTTGTAATATCCACCTCGATTCTGAATCTAGCAACGTTTACCAAACATTCCCTTGTTGCATCAGTAGCCACCTCCTCCACCTTTCCTATTACTTCACCCAATTCTGCAAGTGTCTCTTTATCCATGCACATAATCGGTACATTAAGGATTTGTACCCAAAAGGTTGCATATCTGAATTCCTGTTTTTTAACATCTCCAATTCCAGATGGCTCTTTGAGGACAGTGAGCGCTCTATTAAAGTGCCATGGGCCCCCAGCTAAAATTCTTCTCTTGCCAGCTCCAGCAGCAAATTTAAACATAAATACGTTGTCTCCCAGGCTCTCAATCTTCATTTCTTGGACTGGTCTCCAAACCTGCTACAATTTTTCCTCCCTTTCTTTCATTTTGCTTTGAAAAGAGACTCTTACTTCTGCTGCTTCACTCAATTTAATAGCTCTGTACCTTCTGATCAATTCTTCTGTATCCATTTCGCTTGTTTTTCCTTGACACCGATTACTACTATAATGAAGGTTGGTTGGAATAGTTACGAATGGTGTAATGATATTCACACCACTGCCAATATAACTAATGAATGAGGATCTGAAAGAGTTATTTATTATTACTTAGATGACTTTACAGCCACTTCGGAGCGATTCAATGAGTCCTTCTGACCCAAGTGTCCACACTCATTCTATTGTGTTTTCAGAGAAAACCCATAGAAGAGAGAGAAGGGCTCAAGATCAAACTCCCACTAAGCGCTAACCAAGGCTACCAAACTTGGACACCAATCTACTAATAATATATTTATATTTATTTTTAAAATATAATATCAATTTTGGGGTTACCATAGCCACCAGCATAATAGTTAGTAGGCATGGCAAAAAAGCTCGAGCTGGCCTAAGCCCGGCCCGCGGATTGTTAAAATGGATAAGGGCCTGAAATTTTTAAAGTCCATATCTATTGGGCCTAGATATGGGCTTTGCATAAAAGCCCGGGCTTAAGCCTGGACTTTATAATATATAATTTTTTTAAAAAATTATAATATATAAATATATTACATATATCATCATCCAATTCAATTATTCAAATTAAAAAAAAACTTAAAAAACAAAACAAGTTAACAACCGAACAAAACAAAAAAAATAAACAAAACAAAACAAAATAAAAAATGCCTAAATCGGTAAATCCCCATTCCCCAAATTGTAATTTGCAAATCCCTAATTCCAAATTTCCAATTTTCCATCACTCTCGTCAGTCTTCTCTCGCTTGGTGACCTCTGCTGCCGACTGCCTCTTGCCCTCTTCCACTCTTCCAGATCCGGTGACCGGTATTCCTTAGCAGTCAACGACGCAACACCTCAAGTCCTCACTGCGTCCTCAGCACTCAGCAGACGTCGTTGAGCTCCAGCGTCCAGCATCCAGCAGGACCAGCATTGCTGTCTCCGCGAACAGCTCAGCCTCTTCCTCCGCGCCCAGCGCTCGACCTTGTGCCGGCATCCAACAACCTCCAGCACCAACCGCGCGATGCACCAACAGCCATTCGACGTCACGCGACGCAGCAGCAGCCACTCGAAGTCTCGAATGACCAACAGCAGTCAGCAGCCTCTCCTTCTCCTGTTCCGGTGTTCCTAACTTCTTGTAAGCTTCAATTTATTTGTGCTGTGTTGTTGGCTGCAGATGTAGAAAATATTGATTTTGTTTGTGCTGTATTTTTTTATTGGAAATAGTAATTTAATTTCGTTAGGTTGGTTGTTGGATGTAGAAAATATTGAACAATACTGGAATGAGAGTTAATGATTTTGAGTTGTGCTGCTGGTGCTGCTGGTTTTGGTGTTGATTGACGATTGTTGGTTGTCGGTTAATATTGTTATTGTTCTGTGGCATTTGTTTGTGCTGTGTTGTTGGCTGTATTGACAGTATTGTTAAAAAAAAATTATTATGACATTATGGTTTAAAAATATTCAGTATTATTAGAAATTTTTTAGTATCATAGAACTATTTTTATATGATATTAGAGTTTAATATAATATCTTCTCTCCTTTAATTTTGTATAGGGTTATAAATTAATAATGGAAAATGCTTCTGAATCTTCTAATTCGCCTTCGAATCCATCTGCTGCGGGGTCAAAAAATGTTCAAGGAGAAATACGGAGTGGTAAAAAAAAAAAACAGAGGATTGTCTCAAATTGTTGGGACCATTTCACAGATTAATGTTGGTGGGGTAGCGAAGGCAAAATGTAATCATTGTGGAACGGTTCTTACTTGTGGATCGGGAACCAGTCACTTGAATAGACATGTTAGATAAATCCACGGTTTTAATCAACCAACAATTGAAGAAGTTTTTGAGAATAAGCAACTCTTGGTGAAAACAGAAAGTGGTGAGCTTGGAATTCAGAAATTTGATCCATTGGTTGCTCGTAAAAAACTTACGACGATGGTTGTAAAGCACGAGCTTCCTTTTAGGTTTGTGGAGTATGAGGCATTCAGAGATTTTGTTGATTATTGCAACCCATTGGTGAAGCCTATATCTAGAAACACTTTAAAGAGTGAAATCTTTAAGATATATGAAGTTGAAAAGGCGAAGGCAATGAATTTGTTGGAGATTAATAATAGTAGGGTGGCAATAACTACAGACATGTGGACTGCATGTAATCAAAAGAAGGGTTATATGGTTGTTACGGGACATTTCATTGACAACTCTTGGCATTTGCAAAGTCGAATTTTAAGGTATTCTTACTTTATTAAATATTAAAATTTTTATTTAATTATTTATAGATAATTTTACTTTATTAAATTTTAAAGTTTTTATTTAATTTTTTATAACTTCGCATAATTTTTATTTATTTTTTTCAATGATTAGGTTTATATACGTGCAAGTCCCACACACAGCTGATTGCCTTTCCCAAATTTTGGTGAAATGTTTGCTGGATTGGAATCTGGATAAAAAGATTTCAACGGTTACTTTGGATAATTGTTCTACTAATGATGCACTGGTTGAAAAATTGAAGGGATTGTTGTCAACTGAGTCGATGATATTGGGTGGTAATTTTTTTCATATGAGATGTGCGGCTCATATTTTGAATTTAATTGTGAAGGATGGGTTGTCAGTAATTGAGAGTGGTATTGCACGTGTTAGAGACAGTGTGTCTTATTAGAGTTCGTCACCAAAACGGGTGGAAAAGTTTGAATTGGCGTGCCGTCAATTGCAGATGGATGTGAAAAAGTTGGGGCTTGATTGTCCAACTAGATGGAATTCTACTTTTGCTATGCTTGAACTTGCAGTGAAGTATAGAAATGTTTTTTCTCGACTGCAGACACTTGAGCCACAATACAAGTGTTTGCCTAGTAGTGAGGAATGGGAGTTGGCTAAGCAAATGCTAGATTATTTGAGGCCTTTTTCAAGGTTGACTGAGATGTTTTCGGGTACAGCATACCCCACTGCTAATTTATTTTTTCCATTGGTTTGTAAAATGAGGATTTCGTTGAAGGGGTGGAAAACATCAGATGTTCCTACAGTTAAGAACATGGCGGATAATATGATTGAAAAATTTTTGAAGTATTGGGACGAGATTAGTGGGATATTGGTCATGGCTGTTATTCTTGATCCGAGATATAAGATGATGTTGGTTAATTACTATTATCCAAAGATTTATTCAATTGGTCTTGAAAATCAGCTTAAGAGAGTGTGAGAACTTTGTGATGAAATGATGACTTATTATGAGGCCAAATCCGCAACTACGAGATATAGTGTTGTCGGTGAGTCTTCTACCTCAATTGTTGTTCCGTCTGACCAATCTCGTATTGATTTTGATGATATGGATGATATGGGTGATTTTGATATGTATGCAACCCAAAATTGTCAACCTATTAGTTCGAAGTCCGACTTAGATAGGTATTTGGAGGATCCTTTAGTCAAAAGAACTTCGGACTTTGATGTTTTACAATGGTGGAAGATGAACAAAGGTAAATATCCTATTTTGGCTGAGATGGCCAAGGATTTGTTAGCCATACCTGTGACTACTGTTGCCTCGGAGTCTGCTTTTAGTACGGGGGGTAGAACATTGAGCCCACATCGTAGTCGGCTACATCCGGACACGTTAGAAGCGATCATGTGCTCTCAGCATTGGTTATGGACCACTGGCGGTCGAGGTATAAAAATATTCTTTACAAAATTAATTATTAATTATTTTTCTTTACCATTTATTTTAACACTTTTTTTTTGTTAGGTGGAGTTCCTGAAGAAGAACTTTTTACCGGAGAAAAAATGAAGGACGAGGAAGAAGATGGCCCGCAAATATTAGATTAGTTTGTTTTTTATATTAGTAGTTGTGATTTATTATGTTGTGTACTTGTGATATTAATATTTTGTGTGTTGGATAATTATGTATTAGATAAGAATTTTTAAGATTTTTACTATATTATAGTACTATGTATTGGATAATTTTTTTAAACTTATAGCTCTATTTTAAAAAATAATTTAAAAATTCGCACAAAGCCCAAGCCCGGCCCAGGCCCAGCCCAGCCCTAGGGGGCTTGGGCTTTGTGCAAGTTAAACGGGCTTGGGCCTGGGCTTGACAAAGCCCAGCCCAAGCCCGCAAATTGCCAAGCCTAATAGTTAGTAATTGAAAAAAAAAAGGCACAATGAAATAAGCATGTCCAAGTTAAGTCAATTATTATATGATTATTTAAGTTTTTTTTTTTTTATATATACTGATATATTACAATTACAGGGACTTTCTTCTAATAATTTTAGTACGGCACAATCTCAGGGTCGACCTTCACTTGATATTAAAAGGAGATTGATTTTACTTTAAATACAGAGAGATAGATAAATCTCCACTAAGAGGGAAACCCACGTGCTCAAGTTCCTAAGTGCATGGGTTGTCAATGGATTACGAACTCATTATATGATCACTTAAGTTTATTATTGAGTGATTAGAAACACTTAATACATCCCATCATCCGAAGAAAAAAAACTAGTTGATTGATAAATATATAAGACAAACACTGAAGCGAAGCAATGCTGGAATACAAAATTGCCAGAAAACGTAGAGAGGATTTCATGTTTTCTAATTAATTCCTCCACTTTTGCTTGTCGACAGCAAGTCTACTCAAAAGCTTTTGCAAAAGATAATTATAAAGAGTGACTACGGTTTATGGTGGAGAATGGAATCAAAGACATAATCAAAGGTAGCAAAATGTGATGGGACGAGAGGTTATGAACCCGTGTGGCACTCCAATATCCCATACTACGAGAGTAAGCCTAATGAAAGTAGCACAATATTGACTGGTTTCGCCCTGTCTTAGCCTCGTCAGGAGAATGGCTCTAATTCCCAACCAGTGTGTGTAGGGATGGCCTAAACCCCTCTTCAACGTTAAGTCCTTGCTAGCGACAACCTTCCCAAACTCAATCAGGTCGACCTGCCTGAACTATACAAAATCTAGGACCACTGTATTCCCCCACACGCGCTGCTGAAGCACATCTCCTACAATCAACACCACCATATCGATACTAGCATATCTTGGGCGTCACGATTGCAATTCGTGACGAAAAGCTTTGGTAATCTAAACACCCAAACTTTTCTTCCAAAGTATAGTTAAATAATAATAATTTAGACTATTTAATGAAACAAAAAGTATTTATGCAAATAAAATTCATGGAATAACCAACCTCTCCTCTATTGTATTTTGTCTCTCTGTCTCTTCTTCTTGTTCTATAGTAGATGACACAACATTTCATGTTGTTTATTCAATTTGCTGTTGGAGCATCTTCCAGAAAAGTATATATGAAACAGAAATGTAAACACAGGTAATATTATACTGATGAATTATTTATATGTACAGTAAATACTAAGCAACAACGATGAAACTAAGTAAACAATACTTTTTATGGTAGGCTAGCTATTTGACCAAATGAGAAAACCCTCTAAAACATTGTTGCTGTTGGAGCATCTTCCACGAAATTATGTACGAAAAATGTAAGCATAGTAGTAATATAATATTATATATGTTAATAGTTTTTTGGTTCGAGATCTTAAAGTGCGGGAAAAGTCGAGAAAAATTTTAAAACTTTTAAAAGCTTAAAACTTAAAGTATTTAAACCGCACGATTTATATCTTTTTTGGGATTTTTCTGCACTTTAAAATTTCATATTGGAACATTTCTCTCTCTCGCTCTCTCTATATATACATATATATATAAATCCTCTGAACACTGTTTGCTCAATAAACACATTTAAAAACCTTTTAAGCCACAATCTTACTCCATACATCTCAAACCCCCCCCCCCCCTCCCCCAACCCCCCCAAAAAAAAAAAAAAACAAAATACATATTAATTATTCATGCCATTTTCCTTTGGTAAATTAATTTACTTTGTATGTTTGGAGAAACACATATTTAACATTCATGTGAACTAGTTTTTTTTCCTCTAGATTTAATTTAAATAGTCTAATAAGGGGATAATCTCATCGAGCATGAATGCAATTCTGATTCATGGAAGGTAGCAACTTTGGAGATAATCTTTACTTTTGATCCAAGAATTTTTGATCCAAAAAAGGATCACAGCATATTCAAAGAGCAATTAATTTCTATTTAGATTTATAGTAGTCATGCGAAATAGAGAGACCTCGTTATAGTGAAAGTGTGTGGCACTGTGGCAGAAGTAAACAAAGCATACAAGCACGATAAAATTAAGATCAAGATATGTGCGTATGAGGTTATTGTGAGGACTTTTGAGGAGGTGTCAAAAGCTTGACTCTTCTTGATTATGGATTACAAGCTGCTCAGAACTCAGAATCATAGAATTGAATGGATGTCGAGCACGCTTGTGGAAAGAGTGACGCTATGAGCACCCCTTTATCATCGATCTTTAAAAAACCACACTACAAATAAAATTATATTTTTTTCCTCGCAAATTACTTGTATTTATAATCAACCCATTTTTTTTCTTTATCATTCATGACTTCCTATCTATCCAATATAAATTTGGTTATATTTAAAATATTATATTATTATTTTCCTAATTCTTATTGATTGAACATTTTTTTAACTTAAGAATACTTTCAAATTATAATTTAAAGTATTTGTAATTTAAGTTAATATTTTACATTCAAAAATTCATCACTGATAATTCGTGTATAGGATAGAATATAAATTGACGACAATGTTAAAGAAAAAAAAGTGAAACAATGTATTAAAAAAAATGATGTTTGTGGAATTAAAGTAAGAATAATTGAAAAAAAAGAAGTTTTATCGGAATATTAGAGGGCCGCCAATAGTCCAAACTCATACATAGAAAGAATCAACAAGAAAATAATAAAAAGACATTTTTGAAATTAACTCACGCATTCATTGAAAGATTAGCAGTGAAGCTAGACCTCAACTCAGATAAGACAATAATATTAAAAATTGGATGAGTGATTAAAAAAGGGACATTTTTTGGAATTAAAAGTAAGAATATCTGAAAAAAAAATAATAATGAAAAGGTTTTCTAAAAAGATTAGAAACCAACATAAAAACAATCAACACGGCTCAACAAAAGTCAGAAAACCCAAATTAAATAAGCACAGTTAAAGTCAGAAAACTCAAATTAAATAAGCACAGTTAAGTTCAACAAAGCCATGAAGGCCGAAAAGAGTTCCGACATCAAAAGAAAAGGGATAAGAATCACAAATATTCGTACCGAAGACGACCATGAAGAATAATTTTTTTTGCCAAAAATCTTTTTGGTCAAATAAGTGATATGATCATTAATATAAGATATGATCCTTGTACAGAAAAATATAAGATATGATCATTATATATAAACGATAATTTTACTTCATCTACGTTTGTCATTCAATTTCATCTTTCTCTATAAATTGTTGTAACTGTACAGTTTCTTTAATTCGCAGCCTTTTGTCAGACTTGAATATTGTTGTGATTTTTAATGTTTACCCAGAAGGCGCTAGTGTTATTCTAAGGAAAATCCATGCAAATTCAGTAAGAATCTCAACAAGCGAAAATCCATATCAGCTTCCAAGTGCTATATAATTTAGAATAAGCTTATTTGGCCTACTCAACTAGAACAACCGAAGCAATATGCCAAAATATTGCTATGAAAACTTGCACGTGTGATAATGGATACAAAATGAGAGAATATTGCAATGAAACAGAGATACAAGCAAGAATGCAAAACAGGGGATTAATTTTCCATCTTTCTTTAACTTTTAACTCATGAGAAATCACAAAATTCAATGCTTCGATTATTAGTCGACCAACACATTCTGATTCTGACCAACTTTTTGATCCAAGTCGGGCATTTCTAGTAATCTAACATGAAAATAAATTGCCACTGTAGATTTAAACAAATAAAAAGTAAGGAAATACCATATGCAAATTTAAAGAACATAAATTGAAATTGGGATGCGTGCTTACACTGTTACACTAGGCTTTGGCCATCATTTGAGTTGTCTAAATCTTTTAGGTTGTGGTTCCTCTTCGTCATCACAGCAGCCACTTCCACTGGCTTCAGCTGCCCCAACATATTCTGCAAGGCTACGCTTTGATGTTGTGGCTACTTCCATATTTGATCCAACAAAATCGTGATGGAATTCATTCAAATTATAAGAAGTAAAGCGAGTCCATTGCTTTGTTGTTTCGTCCAACTCCACAACCTCGTGCATATAAACTGGATGGAAGCCACACCTCTTTACCTCCAATCCAGGATGTGAGAAGGATTCAAACGACAACTTAATGAGGTGAGATTCAAAAGGCCAATTAGTATCATAGCAGCGTTGACGAGACAAAAAGCGTAGCCAAAGATGGTCTGACCCAGCATCACCAAATTTCTTTCTAAAACAAATATAATAAATGACATCGGAATCGAGCATAGAGCAGTGCAACAGATGTGCGGGATATGAATTATATAGAAGTGTAAAACCAGTTGAATGCTTAGGCACATGAAAAACACAGCAAATAGCATATCCCACAACCTTATTCATATTATACAAATATGAAGGCCTTGCGACTGTTATTGAAGAACCCTCATTCTGATACATGAACCACTTTGGAATTTCACTTCCTGGAACACCAATGCTGAAATCTTTTAATGGATCTGACACTGCCTGCAACCAGAAGTAAAAATGAACAAGTCCATACCATTGCTTAATTGTCAGGCACAATATTGGCATAGCCGGAAGATACGGAAGGAGCGACTGACCTCAAGGTACTCTCGCAGCATTGAAATTGCCAAAACCGCTGTTTCCAGGTAATTTCAAGCTGTCTACACAAATAATTGATGTGAAGTTGGACTTGCATAGTTTTAACTGCACCAAATAATGTCACCAATGAAGAACAAACCATTCACTGTTACTTGTCTTACTGTTGGGTGGAAGTTGTGGCAGGAGATTGAAGCCTTTTACAATCTTCCAACTCTAGTCTTTTAAGATTAAAAAGACCGGTAATGCTTGCTGGCAGTGTAAGAAAATTGTTTTTACTCAGATTCAAACTTTTTTAATGAGCATAGGTTGCCAATATCACTCGGAATGCCTCCTTCCCCTAGATTACAGTCACTTAGATCCAGGTTTCGTTAAAGAGAACAAACCCGTCAAAGAAGGCAAGCCTCAAAGCCCCCCAGATCTGAACTCCTTCGCATCAAATTGATGGGGAAAGGGCAGACACCATGATGTAGATGATAAGTGGTCCACTGCACCGACGCAAAGATAATGCTTTAAGATTCTTCATAAGAAAAATGGAGTATGCAGGTCGTCTTATAGCTGTTCTGCTTATGTCAAGTTCTTTCCAAACTTTCTAGTATGCCCCAGCGTTTCTGGCACATTTTCAAGTTTGAAGCAGCCCGAGAGACTCAAAGTTTGAGGATTTTAAACTATTTATACTGCTGGGGAGTCTCGCCAGATTTTGCAGTCATTCAAAATTCAACAATTCAAGTCCAGGCAAAAGTTCAATAGATGATGGCACTTCTTGTAATGGAAGCTCCATCTAGATAGAGCTCTGACAGATCTTCCATACTTGCCACAATATGTGGAAACTTCTTCAGTTTCAAAGCATCCAGAAGAACAAGTGTTTTAAGCGATTTCATAAAAATCTTACCCGGAAGAGTTGTAAGACTTGTACAACCTTTCAAATTCAACAAAATCAGCTTATTGTGAAGTAGCAAAGACGAGTGAATTTCACGCAACCTTGTACAACCTTCGAGATCCAACTCCTCCAAATTTGGGGCCTCAGTGAAGTCTGGCGTCTTTGTCAGATTCTCTGAATGGTTGAGTTTCATGACTTTCAACATGTTTAAAGGCTGTTGAAAACAAAAGGGAGCTAAAATAATGATAAATTTTTTATCAACAATTATTCACTAAAAAAATAAATTAGTGACAAAAACATTGATCTTACTTTGATTCCTTTCCATAATTCTTCAATGAGGCTGTAACACATTTTAAAGACAACAATTTTATCCAATTGCAAATTTGCTGGCAATGATTGCAAAGGATATCGATGCCAATCAAGTAACCGCAACTTGTTAGATAGGTATTCAAGGCCTTGAGGAAGTTGCACATTACTGATTTTGAGCAATCTTAGGTTGGTCATCAGCGAAAATGCTTTAGCACTTAAATGCACCTCATTTTCAGGAAAGAAATATCATCAGTTATTATTCCTTCAACCACTTCACTTCCCTGAAAATAAAGCAAATAAGACAATAATTTGAAAAGTCATCTGGGTAAAAGAAATTAACGGGCACAACATGTTTTCCATTTAATAATTCACTTACGGTATTTTTTGTCAGTACATGGCGCATTCTTCTTGCCTCCATAATCTGCTGCGTTTCCCAGGTTCTTCAGCGGCTTGTCTCTGAACAATTCGATATCCCAATTCTTGTAACATATCATGCATCTGCAGTTTGTTGTAACCATCAACAGTTAATAGAGACTTTTCAATAAGAACTTCTATTCCAATGACCGGGGAAAAACCACATCCCTCTAGAATTTTTGCCACGTAATCTCTGTCCCACCATTTAAAGAAACATGCAACATCGAGAAATATTTCCTTCTCCGAATCTTGTAGTTCATCAAAACTTATTTGAAGTATACTCATAATCTTATTTGAAGGATCTATTTTTAGTCTTTCTAAGGCACTTCTCCATAGATCCGCAGGTCTACCAATTAGAAAGGATCCCAAAACTTTTAGAGCTAATGGAAGACCACCAGCATACTTCAAAACATGTTCAGACAGCTCCACATATTCTCCCACAGGCTGATGGTTTTTAAAAGCCTTCATACTAAGAGTTGAAGAGCTTCATCGTTATTCAGTACATCAAGGTTAAGAATATGCTCTTCATCCACTTCATGTGCCGCCAACAACTGTTTATCTCTCGTTGTTATTAGAATCCTGCTGCCTGGACCAAACCAATCACACTTTCCAGCTAAACTTTGTAGTTGGTCAACATCAGCCACATCATCGATTATGAGAAGAACTTTTTTCCGTCGCAGCCTACTTCCAATTATGTTAATACCATCGTAGACATTCCGTATGCTATATCCTGAAAGCTTCAGTAAATCGGAAANGGAGTTGCTTTTGTAAAGAGATTACACTGCCTTCTTTTTTCGATCTTTCTCTAACAGTGGCAAGAAAACTACTCCCATCAAACTCGTGAGACATCATCATAAAAAACTCTTGCAAGAGTTGTCTTTCCTAGACCTCCCATACCCCATATCCCTATCATACGAACAACATTAGACCCTGTACCCATAAGAAACCTCAGTTTCTTCAAGCGTGAATCGATTCCTACTAGCTCCTTAAGAGAGTATCCGGTTCTGTATGAAATTTTCTTGATATCACATTGACAATTTCCTCAATAAATTCCGACTCATTTCTGCAGATTGAAAGCAACCAAAAAAGATTGGCGTGGTTAAATTAAAGTTAGTGTAAACGTTAGTAGCAAATCAATTTCATATTAGCATAAAATCCAAGCTTTGCAATATTCATTTCATCAAATTGAAGTCATATAATTAAGTAACCTGATACAGTTAAGTCAGAAACAGTTGGAATCAGAAAATTCAAACCCGACCCAATAAAATTGGTCTGGATTAGGTTGCATTGTGATTTGAGGGTTCAAAATTTTTTTTTTTTTTCCCAGTCATTGTTGACATATTATTTCTTTTTAGATCAGTTTTTGACAAGATCGTTTATTACACAAATTATCAAGTAGATTAGCTAAATATGTATGATATTGACGTATCATTGGTTTTGCGACTGTTGTCACTGTTATTAATAGTATTTAGCAATCTAGCTCAAGAGTCAATCTAAGAATAAAGTTTCATTTTGTTTTTGAAATCTGATTAATACAGCACAAAGCATCACAACATATTATATGTCTTCAAAAGTTCAAAATACAATAATTTAACGTATCAATGTCCATATCTCTTCGTTTGCAAAATTAAGTCATTAATAAACTATTGTAATTGAAAACAGTGTTGAATCATGAATAAAAATCTGTTTCATAGTTACTAATCTCAAACACCAAAAAAAAAAAAAAAAAATTTATGATAGAGAATAAGAATGATCACCTGTTCTTCAATTCCCAGCCAGATTTATTGGCCACCACTTTCAAAGCGTCTCTCCACTTCTGCACCTTTTCTATATTATCCTTAAAAATGTCTTCGTGTTTAGCAAAAGCTTCTCCAAATCTTGCTGTCTGTTTCCTCACCACAGTTGGTTCCACATCATAGAAAATTGGAAAAATTTGATCTTCTCTGTTTTCGCATTCAACAATCTTAACAAGTTCATCCAAGCACCAAGTGGAAGAAGCATAGTTTTTCGAGAGAACAATAACTGAAATTCCTTGATTCTTCAATTGCTTTAAGGAGTCCAGGTGAAATGGATCCTCCTTTCTCAAGTTCTTTGTCATCCTGAATACATAAATGCCTTTTTTTTCAAAGCAGCATGGAGATGACCCGTGAAGCTTTTACGGGTGTCTTCTCCTCTAAGCTTAAGAAGACATCAAATTTCCCATGAGAGACATTTTGGATGCTCGTAGAAGCCATTGTCTATGAATTTGTTCCTGAAAATTTAGAATAAATCAAGTGAAATCCTAGAAACTGTACATGAAATAACAAGATTTATCCAAAATAATGTGCACCACCAAAAATAAGATGTATATCTCAAGCATCAAAGTTGTACAAACTAGAGTGTGTTTAGTGCACCACATTATATTACTTCAGCTGTATTGAATGGTATTCCATCAAGTTATGATGCAGTATTATGTTTAGTGTATGGCACAAGGTATTGTTATTTAAATTCTTATATACTATTATTTATATTAAATTATTATTTCACTTTATTAATAAAGTTAGAAAGTTTATAATAAAGTAGTACTTTTTATTTAAGTAAATAATAAGCTTACTTCAAAAATTAAATTAATTGATTATAATTCTTTTACATAATAAAAATAACATAATATATAACTATTAATACTAAAATTCATATTATTTAGACTTTTTAATATTTAATATTAATATTATATTTAAATATGTAATTTAAATTTATAACAAAAATTATAGCATATTATTTTAATAAAAAATGAAAAAATAAAAATATTGAAATAGTTTTCACATAATAAAAGTAAACATTTAATTACAAGATATTGCTTAAGCCATGCCCAAGGAATTTCAAATTTCATGATGTCCTTTCACCTAGGTCTCGTGTTTTGTTTTGTAACAGAGTATTTACAATAACTTCACGTTCAAAGAATTATTAGAGTTTAATAATTATCACTAGAAAGAATTAAAATTTTAAGGTTATAACTAATCATCGAGATTATATATATGCAAAGTAATTTTGATAGAAAAACTGACAAAAACTCAAAATTTTCCATTTTCTTTTTCAACCACCTAAAAAGGACAAACATATATAAATTGCACCTTTCTTTTTTTTTTTCTTTCTTCTTTTATAACCTTGATGGTGTGAGCGAATTTGATTTAATATAATTGACAAAAAATGGTACCTATATATATATATATTAAAGTCAGAGTTTACTAACGTAAAAAGTTATTGAACTTGAGAATGGTTCTGATTTCAAAACTAATCAATAATCAATCAGCCTCTCGTTTACTCTCATTTAAATATGATAAATTTCAAAATGCAATAGAATTTTTTTTTGCGCATGCTGATTGTAGAGTCTGCACGCCTAATTTCTACTTAAGCAAATCTCGATTATAGCCTCTAACTAAGAAAAGGCACAGAGTTTGTACGAAATTAACATTCAAAGATTTATTTGAATTTAATAATTTTTTTTTTCATTTTTTAAACATCAAGAGATACAAATTAATTCTGAGAATAAAAGAAAGAGATGTATAAGATAGAACTTACAGCTTTTGAGACTATTGCAGGAAGCCATTTAAATGAACTCCGATGCAGTATCTGATTCAAAGAATTTAATCATGCAAATATATTCTTTTGGCAAAAAATTAAGCAACCAGTGAACTAAATTTCTCTGGCTGCTCACTCAGCTCTGTTGCTGTTCCAATGTACGTATTTCCAAAAGCAAGTCTGGGTGAAAGAGTGACTTTTTAATGATTAATAAATATCAGCACTGTTTACTCTCACGATGAAGTTACCATCGAACTTCCTGGAAGCTTGAAGGAATCTAAGCGAAAATTACCGGGCTTTTCAATTGGCTACGCGTCTTCACCACTCTACCATTAGCCCTGTTGAGACCACTGGATTTCATTAAGATGGAATGGAATGGAATCCAACGGTTGATATCGATAATTGATAAAAATAGTCAAATTGCCTGCAATTAATCTATCGGAATGGTAAACCTTTTGTTAGTAAAATTTCAACTGAGTCCTTAGGAGATGTTGGATCAATTTAATAATGTTAGGCTGCGTTTGGCACAGCAGGATTAGATTGGACTAATTATTAAGATTGAACTGGATTAAGTTGGATTGAATAAGCTGGATTATATTATATTGTCTTATGTTTGGTGGATTTTTTTTTTTTTATAAAAACAAATCACCCAAGGGTGGGGGGTTAGGCGGGACCCCCTTACCTGTAGATTATTAAAATAAATGAAAAAAAAAACATATGGAGGGGGACCTAAACCAAAACCTCCAAGTAGAAGAAAAAGAACAAAAACAAAAAATATAAATGTGAAATCATCAATACGACGCCAAACGTCGCTTGTGCTACGACCTTTCCTAGAACGGGAGGAGTGCGGGCCAGCAATACTGAAGTCACGATGATGCCCCTCGATACCCTCAGGCTCAGAAGCAAAGTACTCATCAGCTACAGAATTGTCCGCGGAGCTAAACTCCTCGTCTGATTGAGATGGGAGGTTTGGAGGAGGAGAGTGAATACCCATAGCCGGGGAGCGAATAGCGGCGGTAGGCGGACCTCCCGAAGAAGGTCGGATCGGTTCACCCACAGATACACCCATCCCTGGATCAACAGTCACAACGGGAGCCATAGAGGCCGAAAGTTGACCTTGAGTCACAGGAGGCTGGTGATCAGGAGCAGGTGCTGCAACTCCTAATGGGCCCTGATCATGGGTCTGGGCCTCACCAACAGGCTGCGTGGGCTTACAAAGCCCGGGATTAGCAACGTAGCAGGAATCCGCAGAGTGACCAAGATGCCTGCACGAGGAACAATAAGCTGGGACCCGCTCAAAGATAACGTCTGCCAAAATCCGGAATCCCCCTCTCCAATCCATATACGATGCAACAGTGGCTTCGAAACATCATACTCTACCAGAACTCGAGCTACCGATGGCCGATTAACCGAGGCCGTGGCATGATCAACTCGTAATGGGGTGCCAATAGCAGAAGCAATAGAAAACAAGGCAGATTTACAATGGATAAAATGAACAGGCAAATATGGAAGGGATACCCATACCGGAACAATACGGGAGTCCTCCGAACAGCGGAAATCAGTGCTCCACTTAAAGATGCGCATGCCTCGACCATTAACATACCAAGTCTGGCGCACCCATCAACACGCGAATAATCTTCTTCCAAAGAGAGTTTGATCAACACATGCCGGTTGTCAAGCAAGGAGACTTGACAACTTCCTTTCAAACCCAGGGTAACAAAAAATCTCCG
This sequence comes from Murraya paniculata, assembly GCA_030449075.1. NCBI lineage: Eukaryota > Viridiplantae > Streptophyta > Magnoliopsida > Sapindales > Rutaceae > Murraya > Murraya paniculata. The sequence goes on along the minus strand of JAEVFN010000186.1, from coordinate 20,240 downwards.
AATAATGTCCATAGAAGGCCGGCCAAAGGAGAACTTACCGACGAGAGCTAGTGTAAATGGTTTAGCCATGGCTTGTATTTCCGCTGCTGTAAAATGGATGGCGGGCTCGCCACGATATAGGAAATCGGCTTAACCGGTACTGTGGGTTCTATAGAACCCGTAACTGCATCAAGGAATGACTTATGAGGCCTAGGGGGGGCTGTTGGGTTAAGGATGGATATTGGGTTCAAAACGGAGGCAAATGATGGCTTAGAAGGGGGAGGTTGGTTACGGGTTGCATGGTTGACTGGATGGTGAGGGGCACTAGCCGTAACAACCTGAGGAGTAGGTAATGTAGGGCATTGTGGGTCATGAGATGAGTTCAGAGGAGGCTGGTTGGAGGGAGTCACCCCAAGCTGAGCATGGGGCTGTGACGTGGGGAGTTGAGAGGGATTATTGGGCTCAAGGCTCAGCCTAGGTAGGTCAGGCTGTGTGGGCGGGTTTGTGGGCTTAGTTTGGTGTGTGGTGGCATGTTGTGAGCAGTGAGGGGATGATGGACCTTGTGGCTCATCCGAGGCTGCATGGACCTGTGGTATGGGAGCCAATGTTAGCTTGGAGACGCCTTGCAACGTGGCTGGACTGGATAGAATCAGTGGATTGCATGATACCACACGCGGCGGCCAATAACGCGTGAGTTGGATGCATGAGGCGGCTAGGGTTTTCTGGAGCTGATATTGTTTGGCTAGACACGGGCTGCTGGGGTGGCCGGGACGGTAGGTCAGCGGTAGGGGAGGGCACGGGTGGCTGGGGGGTGTCACCTGCAACCGGTTGGGTGGCCGTAGTTGCCGCGGCAGTGCTTGTGTCCCGAGAGAAAACATGTGCAATGGTGGGCAACGGAGGTTGTGGCGGCTGACGGGAGGCCGGATCTACGTCAGGCAGGGTCGCGGGGACCTGAGGGGGTCGGTGGGGACTGTCACAGCCCGCCACGCAGGCGGCGACAGTGGATGGGAACCCGTGTTTCGCGTGGCTGTTTCACGGGTTTCGTGCGTTGTGGGCTTCGTGAGGTGGGGAGCCACGAGCGAGTTGCCGGTGGGAACGGCGTCAAGGTGGGGCATGCCGCTACTGGCCGCGACGGCGGTTAGAGGCGCCGGAGACCCGATTCGTTTGGAGGGGACTCAGTGTTTGGTGGATTAGACTATGTTAAATTATATTTAGATAATATTAAATAGCATTTAAATTAATATTTAAATATAAATGTCAATTATTCATGGAATTTTATAATCATAATTAAAATAAATTTAAAAAGTAATTAATAGTGAAATTAAATTATTGTAAAAAAATTATTGAGTAGTCATAATATAATAGTAAAAAAAAGTACATTAAACAATCTAAATATTTAGTTAATTTTTATCAAAAATTTAAAAATATTATATAAAATCAATCAATTAATGGTATTATAATTTTGATGATTATTTTTAATATTATATTAGTGATTATTAAATTTAGTACAATCAAATAATGCAATAAATTATTAAATGGTTAGTTTTATTGATAAATTATTAAATATACAAGTAATGAAAATTTAATCTCAAGAGTTAATAGAAATAAAAGTACCAATTTAATTAGATCATAAATCATAAATAAAATTAATTAATTAATTAATATTAGTTGTAAATTAAAAAATGTAAATAAAAGGCTCATGAATGGATAATTTTTTTCTTTAAATCTTATTCCATCTAAACCCATGTGTAAATTGGTATTATTAATCCCATGATTTTAGGATTAAATTCAAATTTAGTCCCTCTTAATCCAATCCAACTAAGCTTGCCAAACATGGGATAAATATTTAATCCCAAAATTAGTCCAATCCTATATTTAATCCTAGCATCCAAACATGACCTTATAGTTTTAAAATAATTGTCATTAACAGTGTCGTATAAATAATCATCGGTAAAGATAATTAATTGAACGTTTGATGAATTTGTTTTTTCAAAAGTTTTGTAAATTTAGAAAACAGTAATATATTGACTGCACCCTTTGCTCTCTGCTTTATTTACAATTTATTAGAGTAATTTTTCCCCTCTTTCTTCCAGCCCTCACCTTTACAATCTTTCAAATTTTTTTTTTTTCCATTTTCAATTAACCTATAATTAACCAATTACAATCAATAAGGAAGAAGTTGAAATTGTCATTAAAGCTACTTCTTTGTTGCCTTAAGATTCATTTTAGCTCTATATCACACAAGCAATAATGAATTGAATTTTTTATATAAAAAAATCACACACACACATATATATATATTATCTATAATGAAATTAAGATGTAAATAAATTAATTTTTTTATCTTCTATTATTTGCATTCTTTCATTTTTCTCCTTCATGCATCTCTCCATTTTCTCTTTAAACAATCTAATTCTAAAGCTTTTTGATAGTTGGTTTATTGTTATTATTTTTATAAGTAAAACTTCTCTTTATTATGTTAATAGATTTATTTTTGTAGTTACAAAATGACCAAAAGTGAGAGCATTAACAAAAATTCAAAGTCCATCTTATTTTTTATTGTCTTTATTGATGCATGTCTCTTAATTATAACTTACGAGAATAAATACTCTAACAAAATAATGATGAATTGATAATTAATGATTCTTACTGAGAGTATTTGGAAAGAAAGGTGGTGTAAAATTTCATAAACTTTGACTTTTTTAAATTTTTAGCAAACAATATGGACTCCATTGTTAATAATCAAATAATCACGTCCCTACCCTGAAAATTACTTTTATGTTAGATCCAATGATATTAGCACAAAAAGACAAAAAGAGGGGTATGGTGCACCCGTTGCACCGATCCTGATGATGAATCAATGAGAAGATTTTCGTGTGTCCAATCAATTTCTCAAACAAGAAGTTTACTCTAAAGAATGTGCCGAAAGTAATAATGAAGAATGATTTTCATTTTTAGTGGATAAAAGACACGGTCTATTTGATGTTGACAAAAGCTAGATTCCATAACCTACACACCAAAAGAAAGGATTTCTTTATGTATTTTATTAAGGGCATCTTCAATGCAATTGCATTTTACTGGGAAAAAAGAATAAAATATTCTTTGGGATAATTCCACTACAATCTTTCAATTATTTTTTTTAAATTGTAGAATTTCTCATTAAAATAAGTAAAGATTGGAAAATAAAGGTTAAAGGCTTAATTTGAAGGTGCTTAAAGCTTGGGAAGAAAGATTTAAGGCTGTCCACTTCTCTTAGAAATAATTGGTTTTGGGCATCTTTTGGTTACAAGCCTCACAAGTCGTAAGTTATTTATTATTCAGACTTTTTATACAACCATTGGTCAACCAGAGTCAACTCAGATAAAACTTGTTAGTGAAGTCCACGTCAGCCGCTCGAGCATCCGAATTTCCCGCCAAACAAAAACTAAAGAACATAACGAATTGAATCATCCTTCAACAATAACATAGCAACTTGTGAGGCTTGTAATTTGATCATTTCTGTATTTGTCAACGCATTATTGATTGTACGACCAGGCTCTAAAATCAAGTAAATGCTGCAGTTGCATGCAATTGATGAATATAGATCAGCAAGTACAAAAATCGACAATAATATTACTTATTAAGGTTACGAATCCATCTGCAAGACAGCTATAAATGATCATATAGCCTGACGTCTAAACTTTCTACATGATTACCTAAGGATAATAGTATGAAGAATTTAAGATCATGATATGTGCCTATTAGATTATTATAGAGCGAACCTGCTATCGAAACTGATCCAGTGACTGAGCCGAAAGAAAAGGCCACCTAAGATGTGAATTTGCTGTTATTTGATTTAACTTTTCAGCATGGGTCTTGAGGTTTGATTCCACGGGCAAGTGAGCAAGCTGATGCTACTGTGGTAGATAGCTTGATGCCGTTATCAACATTCTTCTTCCATGAATCTGAATCTTTCTGTCGCAAGGCATTGATAGGAATGCACATAGAAGTAATACAGTATTGCATGTTATAAAGGAAATTATTGATTTTGAAAAGTGCCTTAGCAATTTTGCTTTTTCTAACTTTGTTACCGTCTCTACTGCACTCTGTTCCACCCAGTCGAAATCATCCTGCTTTTTGGCCCGACTCTAACAAGACAAACTGACTTCCAAGCTTTCAACTTTCCCCACGTTCTCTGGGACATTTTTAAGTTTGGAGTAGCCGGAGAGATACAACATTCCAAGAGATCAAAAACCATTTATAGTACTTGGAAGACTCTTGAGATTTTCGTAATCTTTCAAATTCAACAGGACATTGCCAGAAAGAAGTTCGATAGATGCTGGCAATCCTCTTATAGCTGTTCCTTATAAATGAAGCTCCAACAGCTGATCCCTGCTCGAAGTTATCTGTGGGAACTCTCTAAATTTCAGAAGGCCCGAAAGATTCAAAGTTGATAGATATTTTAGAGTACTTATGCTACTTGGAAGATGCTCAAGATTTTGGCAGCCATTCAAAGTCAACTGAACAAGTCCAAATAGAAGTTCAATTGATAATGGCAGTTCTTTAATATAAGTTCCATCAGTTCTTAATATCAGTTCCATCCGAAAGAACTTCCCTAAATGTCTGGAAATTTCTTCAATTTCAAGCAACTAGAAAGAACAAGTATCTTAAGATATTTCATAAAGTCTTGGCTGGAAGTGTTGTAAGACTTGTACAACCTTTCAAATTCAACAAAATCAGCATCTTTGAAGCACCAAAATTAGTGAATCTCACGCAACCTTTTAAATCCTTCAAAAATCAGCTCCTCTAAATTTGGTACTCTTGTGAAGTCTGATTGGTCATATTAGAAAAGGCTTTAGCAATGAAATGCATCTCTTTGTTGCTAGAGCAATCAAGTACAATGACTCCAACTTCATCAGTTTCCTAAACATTATGACCAAAAATAAGTGGGAAACAAAAATGAAAGAAAGAAAATCTTGATATAACTATGCAAACAGTTAACTAGTTAAAATAGTGATCATGATCCCAAAATTGCAAGTTTTGAACTTGAATAAACATTTACTGTGTTTTGTGATGATACATGGCATAAATCTGCTTTGTCCCACAATCTACTGCAGTTTCCAGACTCCTAAGGGGATTGCCGCCGAACAATTTGTCCACCCCATTTCTTGTGACAACTCATGCATCCACGGCCTGCTGAAATCATCAACAGTTAACAGAGATTTTTCAATAAGACCAATGATTCTGATAATTGGGTCAAAATCACAATATTAGAGAATTTTTTCACATTATCTCTATACTTCCCTTCATAGAAACATGCAATATCGAGCAATATTTCCTTCTCTGTTTCTTTTGACCCATCAAAACTTACTCTAGGTACATCAAGAATCTCATTTTCAGGATCTCTTTATAGGCATTGTAGTGCACTTTCCCATTCATCTATAGTTATACCAAACAAAAATGAGCCCAAAACCTTGAGAGCTAATGGAAGATCACCAGCATACTTTACAACACTTTTTGGTGTTTAGTGAATGAGGTTTCTCATCTCATCTCTACCTTAGGAAAAAAATAAAATAAAATAAAACTAAACTAAAATTAATCAAGAGTTGTAGATGCAAATATTTGACAAAGACCAAAATTTACCAGTACAGAAAATTATGAAACTTGATAATGGTTCTGTTTTGGAAATTAATGATGTTCTTCTTCATATTAATTCTGAAAATTCAAAAACAAAAATGAAAATAAAGAGAACTGCATAGCATAAAACTTAGAACTTTGATTATGTTGCAAGCAGCAGAGGAATTTTCTTAGTAAGAATTCCAACAGCAAACATTCTAAGCTCTAACATCAAATATGTTTTAAATATCAACTACACATCAACGATGCGGAATTCCAAGTCGTCTTCTACTTAACAAAAGCAACTAATAAGAATCAACCGTTGCCAATTCCTATAACAAAGCATTCAAATTGACATTGCGGTCTGTTGTTTAATGGAAAAGAAAAAAATCAGTAGTTGTCAATTTGTCTCAACCTAGTCCTCCAACCAAAATTAAATATGGGGTTGGAGAAAAGAAAGATAAAAATCAAATGTTGAACTCTCTTGATTGTATCATGGATAAATCTGATTTAGATCTGAGTCCATATTTTAACATATTCATCGACCCACCTTCAGATATGCCATGACTTGTAAATTAAGCCAAAGATTCACAAAAAACAACAAAGAAATAAAAAGAGATTCTGTGTTCAGCCACAAATGGGCTATTTCACAGCCAAGCAAGAAAACAAATGAAGAAAATTAATTGCTTTCCACTGGTTCAAGAATTTACATTATTATTGATTGCTTCTCTTGTGGAAGAAATAATTTTGGATAAAGCACAGCATCATCACCACAAATGTGATGATATTTTTTTCAATCATCAGATGATGATGATTTCTTCATACATTCATTCCATGGTCTGACTCTTTTTTATGTCTATAACTCAAGAAATTCTACAATTCCTCTGTTCTACCACATCATTCATGCAACAACAAATAATCCAATTCTGTCATGTATATCTTTATTTAGAAAAAGGCAAAAAAGTTAGTCCGCTAGAAAAAGGTAATTGATTAAAATGAACACTGGGTTTGCACTGTGTTTGTGGTAAAATTTGGTTAAAGACATGTATACATAAACTACCAAGGCACTGAAAATATGAAATTAAAACAATATATTGAATCAAAACAATACATATTTATAGAGGAGGAATCTCAAAATCTGCTCACTGGCTATGACTCATGCAGGACAAACCTTCACAAATTGACCTTGTTGATTGACTGCTTTTGCTTTGGAAATCATAGAGTTCATGCAACACATCAGGTGGGATGCCCGTTCCTTCATGGACATATCATCGAACACGTCCTATGCATGAGAATTATACCATAATTCCTCCACAACTCTTCTCTTGAACTTGACCTGCAAATTCCATACAATGATTCCTTTGTCTATTTTTCGTTTGTTCTGAACCTAAATCAAGCCGAGATCGATCGTATTCATATAGATACTTGTCTTTCTTCCTAAAATCCTCAACTGAAGCTTGCCAATTTAGGCACCGTTCAACATTTGTCCGCCAAGCATTGTGGCCTCGATTCCGAGGTTCAAGTATTTAAAACCCATAGAAATTCACAGAGCAAATGACGAGGAAGAGTGTGAGCTCAATAAACACTCTCTCGCTCTTCGCTCTACCTTACAAACGGACACATTAAAGGTTGCCATTTGCCAATAAATCAGACCCTGTGTTTATTTGCAGTTGCTGCTAAAGTGCCAACCACGGTTAGCAAACTTAGACAGCTCATCAATGCCACGTCACTACCCCTTAACTGATTTATAACAGATTTTTGAATAAATAGAATGTAAATGAATTGGCATGTGCAAAATAACATTTGAATTTGAGATGCATGCTTAGTGATAAAGTCAGATAACCGCAAGGGCCAGTTTAGAAATACCGTAATTTTTAAAATAATTTTTGATAGATGTGCTATAAAAATAATCAGTTATGAAGAGAATCAGTTAAGTGTTTGGTAAATTTTATTTTTATAAGTACTATGAGTTTTGAAAACAGTTATGGATGTTTGGTAAATCTCACTGTTAAATTGCTGAAAGAAAATAAATGACTAAAATATACATAATGTACAATAAAATTTACTTATATATATAAACATATGTATATAGAATATTTTTAATTGTATATTATAATAATTTTAACTAAAAATAAAATTTATAATATATTGGTGAACAATTGATAATTAAATTTATTTTCATCTTAAAATAAATTTATTTTATTTTATTTTTTCATCTTAAAACAATTGATAATTAAATTTATAATATAGTGAAACAATTTGATAATAATTCGACCAACAAATTGATATTAATAAATTTATATTGATGAATTATAGTAAAAGTTTATTAAAATATTGATTTTGTTTTCAATTTGAATAAGGATAATTTTGGGTTTAGGTAATAATTTTAAGGATATTCATGGAATTGTATTAAAGGATAAAATTAATTCTTAAGCTCAGAATTTAAAAGCTACTCCTTTCCTGTTTTTCAAAACCAGCTATAGGAGGGGCTGATTTTGACAAAAGTGATTTTGATTTTTTTTTTTACTAAAACACTAAAATTAGCTTTTAGATTTTCAAAATTACTTTTAAGCCTTCCAAAAATAATTCCAAACTGGCCCTAAATAGCTTTTCCCCATTATTTGAGTTCATATTTGAGGTTGTGGTTCCTCATCGCCACAACAGCCATACCACTGGCTTCTATCCCAAAAACATATTTAGTTTATTTATATTAATAATACCTTTATATTATTTTTAATATATAATATCAATTTTTGGATTACTATAATCAAGAGCATAATAGTAAAAAAAAATAGTAAAAAAAAAAAAGGCAAAATGAAATAAGCATGTAGTGTGTCGAAGTTAAGTCAATTATTATGTGATCACTTTAAGTTGATTATTGAGTGATTAGAAACACTTAATACATCCCATCACCAAAAAAAAAATTCCAGAAAACTTAGAGAATTGTATGCACTCAAAGATAATGAAAATTTACTTTTGGGTTCCAATTAAGTTTGTTTCAAAGAAATCAATGAGAGGATTTCATGCTTTCTAATTAATTCCTCCATTTTCACTTGCTGACAGCAAGTTAACTCAAAAGTTTTTGCAAAAGATAATTATAAAGACTGACTATGGTCTGTTTTAAGGAAGCACACACATGTAGCATAGTCAACAAAGCAAAGGATTACAGTGGCTATAAAGCAGGGGATTGCAGCAGCTATTGCATACTGCTACAAGTTGATAATATGGGCTGCCAGCTGGCACCTGGTAGTTATGTGACTACTTGTGCACGTGTTATAATTTATTGTAATTAGGTGAAGTTAGTTATAGTAATTAGCTATAGCTTGGCATTGTATATAAACAGCTCATGTGTACATATTTTTCAGTTTTGAATTAATGAAGCAAGAAGCTTCCAGATTCAGTTTTCATTTTCTCTGCTTCTCGTTAATTTTCTTAGTCTCCAAACACTAAAATTGAATCTTCAACTTGGTATCAAAGCCAATAATGGCCTCTGTGAATCTTGTATCTTCTTCCACTCAAGTTCGTAACGTTGCAGCAAACGCAACAAATGTTTCATTTACCTCTAACACACCTATTAAGCTAGATCAATCAAATTATTTGATCTGGTGATCTCAGGTTCTTGCATAAATTCGTGGTAATAGACTAGAAAAATTCATTAATGAAACAGTCAATCCTCATCTTTCTCATATTACTCAAGGAACTGGTGCTAATGCTAGATCTGTGGAGAATCCAGATTATGTAACATGGAGATCACAGGGTCAGGTGCTGCTCGGTTGGTTGTTTTCTTTAATGAGTGAAGGCATCATCAGTCTTGTGTTCAATCTAGAAACATCACTTGAAGTATGGAAAGCTGTTGAGATTCAATTGGGATCGCAATCAAAATCCATACTTATGTATCTAAAGTACATGATGAACTCTACTAGGAAAAATTATCTGAAAATAACTTATTATTTCATCAAAATGAAAACTATAGCTGATAATATGGTTGCAGTAGGAAGCGCAATGAGTAATGATGATTTGATTTTACATATACTCTCTAACTTAGGACCAGATTATAACTCAGTAGTTACTTACATTACTGGACAAGTAGGTTTTGGCAAAGTGAATGTTAATGAGGCTTATGCAATGCTCTTGACTCAAGAAGCTAAAATTGAACAACAAGCTCAAATGCTTGCTAAAATGGATGTGAAACAAAATTTTGAAGCTAATTTTGCACAGAATAGGGGCCCTAAGAGAGGAAATAAAGGTGATAGTAGTTATGGCTATGCCTCTGGTTATCATAATAATGGAACCTTTGGTAATAATAGCTATAAATGAGGATATACAGGCTCTGGTTTTACTAGCAATGCTTTTGGATCTAATCCTCAACGTAGAGGTTTTCAAGTGAATAATCAAAGAGGAGGAGGAAACTGGAACACTAGTGTAGGAAGTGGTGGTTTCAACAATAGAAGAGCACCTGGAAACTCTAAATCTTAATGGAATCCCTTTAAGCCAACCTGCCAAATCTGCATGAGAACAGGACACACAACAAACATTTGCTAGAAATTGGAAGAGCTCATTGCTTCTAGAGCCAATAGGCCACCTCCAAACAGAAATCCAAGAGCAGCATAGTTGGCTAACATGGAAGGTCATTCTGATGCCAACTAGTACTTTGATACTGCGGCTACTCACCATCTCACAAATAATATGAATAATATACAGATTACAGACTCCTTTACAAGTACATCCAAACTTATCATTGATAATAGAATTGGCTTGAATATTACACACATTAGCAATGTTGTTCTTAGGATGCATGGTTCTTCAAATTCCACCACGACACTTAAACTGAATAATCTACTATTAGTTCCACAAATAACCAAAAATCTTATAAGTATGTCTCAATTAACCAAAGATAATGACATTATTGTTGAATTCACTGAGAAATTTTGTTTTGTGAAGGACAAGGTGAAGAAGTTGATCATACTGCAGGGCAGGACTGAAAAAGGTCTATACAAATTGCTATAGATCTCATCCAATAAGAGTGTCTCTGAGTCTTCTACTCAAAATCATGTTGTCAATAATGAATATGATGTCTCAAATGTGTCTGTTATTCCTCTTTCAATGTTTTCAACTGTCATTTCTGATTTCAATAATAAAACAAAGACTTGCCTATAAACAACAGCAGCTACTAATTATGTAAACTCTAAACGTTTATTAAGTACAACCATTTTACATCAAAGATTTGGGCATCCAAACTCTAGAGTGTTGAATCATGTAATTCAGTCATGTTGTTCTTTTAAAAACATCACTGAAAACAAAGCTTGTGACTCATGTGATGCTTGTAAACTCTGTAAAATGCACAAACTCTATTTTCCAATTACTGAAACCAAAACAAAACATCCCTTAGAAATTCTTCAAACAGACATGTGGGGGCTAGCTTCTATAGTTTCAACACAATGATACAAATACTATGTGAGTTTTGTTGATGATCTCACTAGGTTCACATGGATTTTTCCTTTAAAAGCTAATGATGAAACATTACAAATCTTTAAAATCTTCAAAACTCAAATTCAAAAGCAACTAGAAAGGCCTATTAAGCGTCTTCATTCTGATTGGGGGTACGAGTTCAGATCTTTTGTCAATTATCTTCATGAAAAGGGAATTCAATTCATACATTCATGTCCTTATACTCATAACCAAAATGGTCTAGTAGAAAAAAAAACGTGGGCACATCACAGAACTAGGTCTTACTTTACTTGCATAGGCCACTTTACCTTTTAAATTCTGGTGAGATTCTTTCCACACAACTGCTTACATTATCAATAGATTACCAACTCCCAGACTGTCTATGAATAGTCCTTATGAGTTTATCTTTCATTTCAAACAAGATTATACCTTTCTTATAACCTTTGGATGCTCTTGATTTCCCTTCCTTAAATATTATAATAAACACGAGTTCCATTTTCATACATCTAAATGTGTTTTATTAGGTTATAGTCCTTTACACAAAGGCTACAAGTGTTTACATTCTTCTGGAAAATTTATGTTGCTGGTCATGTTTTATTTGATGAAACATCTTTTCCATTTTCTGCTAGATCTAAGTTCTTTTCATCCTCACAATCGACTCCCTCTGCTTACCAGTGTAATCTTCTTCAATTACATACATTTTCTATTCCCAATAGCAATCCAAGTACCTTTTGAGCTGATGCAGCAGGTCATGATCACTTTTCTCCTTATCACAGAGATACTTTTTCACTTGTATCCCACTTCCAGTTCTACTTACAACTCACCTGACATCTCTTCCCTTGATCAAACAATTCCCACTCCTAATATATCATCTTTATCCAGTCTACCAATCTCTCATTTACCTAAACAACCTCCATCTAAGCCCTCAGTATCAACTCATAAAATGATTACTAGAGCAAAAGTTGGTATATTCAAGCCTAGAACCTTTCTAACAACTCACAACAGTCTTGAACCATGCATTGTTTCTGAAGCTTTATTAGATCCAAAGTGGAAGGCTACTATACAGGCTGAATATGATGCATTCATTAACAATCATACATGGTAGCTAGTACTACTGGTTGGGTGTAAATGGTGTTTAGAACTAAATACAACATAGATGGAACAATATCAAAACACAAAGCTAGATTAGTTGCCAAGGGCATTCACTAAACAACGGATTACTTAGGAACCTTTAGTCTTGTGGTCAAGTCTTCAACAGTGAGGATAGTTCTTAATCTAACTGCTATGAAAAGGTGGAAGGTTAGACAAATTGATGTGAAAAATTCATTCCTCAATGAAGATATATTAGAGGATGTATACATGACACAACCTAAAGGCTTTGTATCTAAAGAAGCTTATGTATACAAATTAAACTAAGCTCTTTATGGCTTAAAGCAAACTCCCGGAGCTTGGTATGATAAACTCAAAGGCTATCCCATTGCCTGGAAGTTTGTCAATTCTAAGTCTAACACCTCATTATTTATTAGACATGGTGTCTAGGGCCTTATCATTGTGCGTATTTATGTTGATGACATTCTAGTCACTAGTCCAAATTCTGCTCAATTGGAGGATTTTATTGCTAAGCTAAGTAAAGCTTTTGCTTTAAAGGATTTGGGACTGGTTGCATATTTTCTTGGTGTTGAAGTCTGTTATACTGATGAAAAGGTGCACATTTCTCAAACAAAGTACATCAAAGACCTATTAAGCAGAGCTTCTATGCAGGCATGTAAAGGTTTACATACACCTTTCAGTGTAGGCTTTAAGTTAGAGAAAAATGTCAAAGGTCCTTTAGGCCAGGAGTTTGAAAATCTAGCACTTTACTGAAGCATCGTTAGAGGACTTCAATATTTGATCTTAACTAGGCGAGATATTGCTTATTCAGTCCACAAGCTTAGTTAATATCTCAGTGCTCGAACTCTCCAACACTTGTTAGCTTGCAAGAAAGTTCTTTAATATTTCCAATCAATTGTTACTCATGGCCTTTATTTTCAGAAGGAGGGATCACTTGAAGTTGATAGGTTAACTGGTTACTCAGATGCTGATTGGGCGCGTGACATTTATGACAAGAAATCTATTGGGGCCTATTGCATTTATCTTGGAAATAATTTGATCTCTTGGTCTTCTAAAAAGCAAGCTGTCATACTTAAATCTAGTATTAAAAGTGAGTATAGAGCTTTATCTGCAGCAAGTTCAGAACTCTTCTGGTTGCAATCTCTATTAAGTGAACTTAACATTGTCAAGCTACCTACATAAGTTTTTTGGTGTGACAATCAGAGTGCGGTAGAGTTAGCTAAAAATCCTGTCTTTCACTCAAGGTCTAAGCACATTGAATTGGATGTGCACTATATTTGAGACAAAGTGGTAAAGAAAGAGTTCGATATTATATATATTCCCGCTGAAGAGCAAAGTTACTGATGTTCTTACCAAACCCTTAGCATTACCTAAGTTCAGTTACTTTAGATCCAAGCTCAATGTCATTAGTAGACCTTTGAGCTTGAACATAGTCAACAAAGCAAAGGATTACAGTGGCTATAAAGTAGGGGATTGTAGCAGCTATTGCATACTGCTACAAGTTAATGATATCAGCTGCCAGCTGGCACCTGATAGTTACGTGACTACTTGTAAACATGATATTTAGCTTAATCAGTTATAATTTTTTGCTAGCTTAATCAATTAATTATAGTAATTAGCTTAAGCTTAGCATTGTATATAAACAGCTCATGTGTACATATTTTTCAGCTTTTGAATAAATGAAGTAAGAAGCTTCCAGATTCAATTTTCATTTTCTCAGCTTCTCGTTAATTTTCTTAGTCTCCAAACACTCAAATTGAATCTTCAACTTCGGGGGCAGAATGGAATCAAAGACATGGTCAAAGGTAACAAAAGCTTTAAAGAAACCTTTCTTCAAGTAGAGTTAAATAATAATAAGATATACTATTTAATGAAACAAAAAATATTTATGACAAATAAGATACATGGTTTAGCCAACCTCTCCACTTATCGTTTTCTCTATTGTATTTTTTTTTTCACTGTCTCTTCTTCTTGTTCTTTAGTAGATGACACAACATTTCATTTTGTTTATTCAATTTGCTGTTTGAGCATCTTCCAGGAAAGTATATATGAAACAAAAATGTAAATACAGGTAGTATTATATTTATGGATTATTTATATGTACAGTAAATACTAAGTAACTAAAATAAGACAAATGAAATAATAAAAATATAAATATAAATTAGATAAGATCAAATATATCATATGATGATACTAAGTAAACATTACTGTTTACGGTAAGCTTGCTATTTGACTAGATGAGAAAACCCTCAAAAACATTGTTGATGTTGGAGCATCTTCCAGGCATAGTAGTAATATATATGTATATGTATGTATGTATATGTGTGTGTGTGTGTGTATATATATATATATATATATTTTCGGTCAGGGATCTTTGATTTTAATAAAGTCAAGAATAAGCTATATATATATATATAAATTATGTCTAGAAATAAAAAAGTAAATTGAAAAAGGATTAATGAAATAATAAAAAAAAAAATTATAAATGATAGATAAAATGTATTATATGATCCTAATTTAAGATGAATAGATCAATAGAGGTAGAGATATTAGCCAGAGAAATTATCAAGCCTTCTTCTCCAACTCCACATCACCTAAGAAATTTGAAGCTATCCCTTTTGGACCAGATCATTCCTGTAGAATATACAGCAGTAATTCTTTTCTACAGGGGTAGACTGCAATGAAAACTCGCACGTGTGATAATGGATACAAAATGAAACAGAAATACAAGTTAGAATACAAAACAGGGGATTGATTTTCCCTCTTTCTTTAATTTTTAAATCATGAGAAATCACAAAATTCAATGCTTCGATTTAGTCGACCAACACATTCTGATTCTGACCAACTTTTTGATCCAAGACGGGCATTTCTAGTAATCTAACATGAAAATAAATTGCTACAGTAGATTTAAACAAATAAAAAGTACGGAAATACCATAGGCAAATTTAAAGCACATAAATTGAAATTGGGATGCCTGCTTACACTGTTACGCTAGGCTTTGCCCTTCATTTGAGTTGTCTAAATCTTTTGGGGGGTGGTTCCTCATCATCATCACAGCAGCCACTGCCACTGGCTTCAGCTGCCCCGGCATTTTCTGCAAGGCTTCGCTTTGCTGTTGTGGCTACTTCCATATTTGACCCAACAAAATCGTGATGGAATTCATTCAGATTATAAGAAGTAAACCGAGTCCATTGCTTTGTTGTTTGGTCCAACTCCTCAACTTCGTGCATATAAACTGGATGGAAGCCACACCTCTTCAACGCCAATCCCGGGCATGAATCGTTTTCAAATGACAACTTAATAAGATTAGATTCAAAAGGCCAATTAGTATCATAGCATTGTTGTGGAGACAAGTAGAGTAGCCAAAGATGGTATGACCCAGCCTGACCGAATTTCCCTCTAAGACGAATAAAATAACTGTCAGTAGAACCATCCATAGAGCAGAGCAACATTTGTGCGGGATCCGAACGCCATAAATAGGTACCAGTTGAATGTTTAGGGACACAAAAAACACAGGAAATAGCGTACCCCACAACCTTATTCATATTGTACAAATATGAAGGCCTCGTGACTCTTATTGAAGAACCCTCATTCTGATACATGAACCACTTTGGAATTTCACTTCCCGGGACAACAATGCTGAAATCTTTTAATGGATTCGACACTGCCTGCAACCAAAAAATGAAAAATGAAGAAGTCCGCACCATTGCTTAATTTTTTAGGAATAATTTAGGCACAGTCGGGAGAATCGGAATGAGAGACTGACCTCAAGGTACTCCCGCAGCATTGAAAGTACCAAACCGTTGTTATCGAGCAATTTGAAGCAGTCTATACAATCAAATATTGTGCAGTTGGACTTGCATAGTTTTAATGCACCAAATAATGTCACCAACGATGAACAACCATTCAGTATAACGACAATTACGTTGGGTGGAAGTTGTGGCAGAGATTGAAGCCTTTTACAATCTTCCAGCTCTAGTCTTTTCAGATTAAAAAGACCGTTAATGCTTCCTGGCAACGTAAGAAAATTGTTTTTACTCAGATACAACTCTTCTAATGAGCATAGGTTGCCAATATCACTTGGGATGCTTCCTTCCCCTAGATTGCAGTCACTTAGATCCAGTTTTCTTAAAGAGAACAAACCCGACAGAGAAGGCAGCCTCAAAGCCCCCAGATTTGAACTCTTTCGCATCAAATTGATGGGGAAGGGCAGACACCATGATGTAGATAATGCTTTACGATTCTTCATAAGAAAAATGGAGGATGCAGGTCGTCTTATTGCTCTTCCGCTCATGTCAAGTTCTTCCAGACTTTCTAGTTGCCCATTTTCAAGTTTGAAGCAGCCTGAGAGATTCAAAGTTTTGAGGGATTTGAAACCATTTATACTGCTGGGAAGTCTCACCAGATTTTTGCTGTCATTCAAATTCAACGATTCAAGTCCAGTCAAAAGTTCAATAGATGATGGCACTTCTGTAATGGAAGTTCCATCTAGACAGAGCTCTGACAGATCTTCCATACTTGCCACAATCTTTGAAAACTTCTTCAGTTTCGAGCATCCAGAAAGAACAAGTTTTTTTAAGCGATTCATAAAAATCTTATCCGGAAGAGTTGTAAGACTTGTACAACCTTTCAAATTCAACAAAATCAGCTTATTGTGAAGTAGCAAAGACGAGTGAATTTCACGCAACCTTGTACAACCTTCGAGATCCAACTCCTCCAAATTGGCGCCTCAGTGAAGTCTGGCATCTTTATCAGATTCTCTGAATGGCTGAGTTTCATGACTTTCAACATGTTTAAAGGCTGTTGAAGACAAAAGGGAGCTAAAATAATGATGAATTTGTTATCAAAATAAATTAGTGACAAAAACATTGATCTTACTTTGATTCCTTTCCATAATTCTTCAATGCGGCTATAACACATTTTAAATTCAACGGTTTTATCCAATTGCAAATTTGACGGCAATGATTGCAATGGATATCGATGCCAATCAAGTAGCCGCAACTTGTTAGATAGGTACTCAAGGCCTTCAGGGAGTTGCACATTACTGATTTTGAGCAATCTTAGGTTGGTCATCAGCGAAAATGCTTTAGCACTTAAATGCATCTCACTTTGAGGTAAGAAATAATCAACAATTATTATTCCTTCAACTACTTCATTTCCCTGAAAATATAAGCAAAGGAGAAGCAATAAAACCATAATCTGAAAATTCGTCTCGGTAAAAAGAATTAACCCGCACATGTTTTCCATTTAATAATTCACTTACGGTATTTTTTGTCAGTACATGGCGCACTTCTTCTTGCCTCCATAATCTGCTGCGTTTCCCAGGTTCTTCGGGGGATTGTCTCGAAACAATCAGTTGTCCCAATTCCTGTAACAAATCATGCATCCCCAGTGTGTTGTCGTCATCAACCGTTAACAGAGATTTTTCAATAAGAACTTCTATTCCAATGACTGGGGAAAGACCGCATCCCTCTAGAATTTTGCCACGTGATCTCTATCCCAACATTTAAAGAAACATACAACATCGAGAAATATTTGCTTCTCTGAATCTTGTAGTCCATCAAAACTTATTTGAAGTATACTCATAATCTTATTGAAGGATCTCTTTTTAGTCTTTCTAAGGCACTTCTCCATAGATCCGCAGATCTACCAATTAGAAAGGATCCCAAAACTTTTAGAGCTAATGGAAGACCACCAGCATACTTCAAAACATGTTCAGACAGCTCCACATATTCTCCCACAGGCTGATGGTTTTTAAAAGCCTTCATGCTAAAGAGTTGAAGAGCTTCATCGCTATTCAGTACTTCAGGTTAAGAATATGCTCTTCATCCACTTCATGTGCCAACCAACAACTGTTTATCTCTCGTTGTTATTACAATCCTGCTGCCTTGACCGAACCAATCACGCTTTCCAGCTAAACTTTGTAGTTGGTCAACATCAGCCACATCATCGATTATGAGAAGAACTTTTTTCCGTCGCAGCCTACTTCCCAATTATGTTAATACCATCGTAGACATTCCGTATGCTATAATCTGAAAGCTTCAGTAATCGGAAAGGAGTTGCTTTTGTAAAGAGATTACACTGCCTTCTTTTTCAGATCTTTCTCTAACATCGGCAAGAAAACTACTTCCCATCAAACTCATGAGACATCAAGTCATAAACAACTCTTGCAAGAGTTGTCTTTCCTAGACCTCCCATTTCCCCATATCCCGATCACACGAACACGTTATACGCTGTACACATAAGAAAACATCAGTTTCTGCAAGCGTGATTCCATTCCTACTAGCTCGTAGGAAATCTCTGGTTCTGTACGAATTTTACTTGATATGACATTGACAATTGCCTCGATAAATTCTGACTCATTGCTGCAGATTGAAAACAACAAGAAAAGATTGGTGCTGTTAAATTAAAGTTAGTATGAACGTAGTAACAAATCAATTCCATATTATGAGTAAAATCCAAACTATGCAATATCATTTCATCAAATTGAAGTCATACAAGTAAGTAATATGTTATTATTACATCAGTGAAAAAACAATTGGAATGAGAAATTCAAACCCAACCTAATAAAAATTGGATTGGACAATTTAAAGCTCATATCTATTTGAAGGTTGCATTGTGATTTGAAGGTTCAAAATTTATATTATTTCTTTCTATAACGGGATGAGTTAGTTTAAAAGACATTTAAATCAATTTTGTATAAGCTCATATTACACCCTTGAAATTAATTAGATTAGCTAAATATGTAATGATATTGATATCATTCGTATTGCGATTATTGTCATTGTTATTATCAGTATTTAGCAGTCTAGTCAAGAGTCAATCCATAGAAGGGAATTTTATTAAATTAAATAGCAAATGACACAAAACGGAGCAGCTTGCAAGCAAGGACGGGGATAGATTAATACAGTAAATAAAATTGGACTAAAATTATAATCACAAGCTTAAATCATTCTATTGAGATGCCTAAGCTTGGGCAATAATCTAAGAATAAAGTTTTCTTTTAGTTTATTTTTTTCAGAACTGATAGCACAAAACATCACAATAAATATTTAGTCATCAAAAGTTCAAAATACAATAATTCAACGTATCAACGTCCATAGTTCTTTGTTTGCAGGTATTATTTCATTTATAAATTTTAGATTATTCTCCTTGTGACTTGACTATCTTCAAATCACTCCCTTTTGAACACCTCAATTACCCCATTTTTGTTCAAAAGATAAGGAAAAATGGGGTGAGTTGATGAAATTTTTTTGTACTCTTAACAAAAATGGGAGGTAAATTTGGGTTTTCAAAAGCAAATGGGTAATTTAAAGATAGTCAATTCATAAGAGGAAACCTTCTGCTACAATCATATGATATACATATCTATTAAATAGAAGTTGTTTAATTGAAAACAGTGTTGAATGAATACTAAAATCTGTTTTGCAGTTACTAATCTTGCAAAACAAACAAAATTAATATTTGAGAAAAAGAATGATTACCTATCTTTCAATTCCCAGCCAGATATATCGGCCACCACTTTTAAAGCGCGTCTCCACTTTTGCACTTTTTCATATTATCCCTGAAAAATTCTTCGTGTTTAGCAAAAGCTTCTCCAAAACTTGCTGTCTGTTTCCTCACCACAGTTGGTTCTACATCATAGAAAATTGGAAAAATTTGATCCTCTGTGCTTTTGCATTCAACAATCTTAGCAAGTTCATCGCCAAGCACCAAGTGGAAGAAGCATAATTTTTTGAGAGAACAATAATCGAAATTCTTGATTCTTCAATTGCTTTAAGGAGATTTGGTGAAATGGATCCTCCTTTCTCAAGTTGTTTGTCATCCCTGAACACATAAATTCCTTTATTGTTCAAAGCAGTATAGAGATGACCTATGAACCTTTTACGGGTGTCTTCTCCTCTAAAGCTTAAGAAGGCATCGTATTTCCCATGAGAGATAGTTTGGAAGCTCGTGGAAGCCATTATATTAATTTGTTCCTGAAAATTTAGAATAAACAAGTGAAATCCAGTGAACCTACAATACTATGCAAACAATAAGATTCATTCAAAATTATGGGCAGCACAAAAATGAAAATGTTATAGATTATATAAATTCTACTTTTTTAA
>JAEVFN010000185.1:0-64061 GCA_030449075.1 Murraya paniculata | reverse complement strand
TTCAAATTCAAACATAAAATTGAAATTCTGGACATTTCAATCCTTCAGTAAGATCACAAATACAAACATTTTCTTGGAGATTACATAGCAGTTTTTAGGTCATTCCTCGTCTGGCCTCCCACGTTCCTCATTCCCCCCATAAATAATTTTGGTCGTGACACGCAATTGAAATGGCAACATCCGAACAGCATCTTTTACTACTGCTGTGAAACGACCTGCCCCGAACTACAGGCGAGTCTGTCTAGACTCATCCAAAATTTGCTGATCTAATAAGAATTCTACCGAAAATTTGGCAGAATTTCCCCTATAAATATAACATTCCAATCCTGCACATGTGTAAAAGAAACACTTCCAAATAATCCAATGAACAACCAACTTCAATGCTCAACAGTTGCAACTATAGTACTGAATATTATCTAATATAATCTCGAAAGTACCAAAAGGCTATAATATAATTGATCTTACTATACAGTGGTCTATTCTTAATCTCAAAAGAATAATACACTAGAATTGTACAATCTCAAAATAATGAGCTGATCAAAATGCCCTAACATCAAGTATCTATAATTTCTGATACAGCGTGGCCAACAACTCAAAATATCTACAGTCACTGGGTTGAGTTCATGTACCTGCAACCTCCTGTGGGGGGAAATTATGTTTAAACGGAATGAGTATAAAACTCAGTGAACTCAGTGAGTGGATAATAATTTCTTTTGAAAATATAAATTACTGTAAAACAATTCATTTTTCTCTGAAATAGTACCATCAAAATATCATAAGAATTCCAGTAACCGTACGTAATTTAAATCATGCACTGATAAAATAATAATACATAATACTACATTAAAATCAAGGAAATCACATTTATCGCAGCAAATGCCGAATATCAAAACCATCAGGAAAACAAGTACCCAGGGGAATAATCTCGTCATATCCGGCCCTCGACGGACGTGCAATGACGTACTATTTGGGTACCGTCATGTCCCGGCCACCGGATAGACAGGGAAGTGCCATCTCATATCTCATCATATCTATGCATGCATATCCAGTCCCCAAAGGATAAAAGCGCCCGAGCACACGGCCCAAAGCCTCTGTGTGTACTCAGACGGGCCCCAAAGCCTATATCTCATCTGTATCTCAATATCTGTATCTCATCATATCCGGCCCTCGACGGACGTGCAATGACGTACTATCTAGGTACTGTCATGTCCCGGCCACCGGATAAACAGGGAAGGGTACTATTCAATACTTTTAAATACAATTTTTAAACTTTGCATTTCTTTCCATGAACACATGTAAATCAACTGTTCTTATATTCAAAATTCAAAGTCGATATCGCAAAACAGTAACACATGTGAATCAAATCCATTTCATTTAAATCCGTTCCTTTAAAATACTTAATTCACAAACATGCTTTATTATTATCATAAACTATGAAAATAAGTTTTGTATATTCCACTCACAGTGACAATGATCAAACTCGGCGGTCGTCCACGCCCGCGGAATGATCCTCGCTCGTGGGTCCTCCTAAATCAACGAAACGACATAATTACTTTCCGTAAATCTAAAATATAACTAAATATACGTAATGAAACTCGAAACGAACATTCATCCATAAGCCACAACTTCCGCGTTAATAAACTTACGAAACTACCCTCGCGTCCGTAAACTCCCAAAATTGTGAATTACTGAATTACCCTCGAAATCGTAATGACCCATTTATCTCCAATTCTAATTATTACGAAAATATCCACAAAGTTTTAAAATTAGAAAATCGCCCTCAAAATGGTGAAATTACCGAATTGCCCTTGCCGGTCAACGGTGGCTGGAATTCGAGCAACGGCGGTCGGGAAGTTCAGGTCAGATAGTTTGGACCGAGCTGAGTCCAACGGTGCCGGCGGTGAGCTCCCACGCGCGGCAACGACGCCGGAATCTAGCTCAACAGCCGCAATTTCTCAAGTTGTCGGCCGGCGGCAAAGCGGCGTCTCCGGTGGCTGTGGATGGTCGGAAATGGAAGCTGGTCGTGCAGGGAACAAATTCCAGGTGGTGGGGCAGCCGGAAACTGGCTGAATCGCGGCGAATCACGGCGGCAAGCCCGCGGCAAATCCAAGCTCCGATCGGCGGCGTTCCGATGACTTTCGGGTGGCAACGACGGCGAGAAGCTAACCAGCGGCTCAAGGGCTTCCGATCGGTACTTTCCTTGGCCGGCGAAGTGGCCGGAAAATGGAGATACGGCCGGGTCGGGTTCACGGGTCGGGTCGGGTTCGCGGGTCAAAATTCTCTCTCTCTCTCACGCGTGTGTTTTAGCTGTGTTTCTCTTTTTTTTTTTTTTTTTAACCCATTTACTGCCTTTTATATTTTTACCGCCTCTTTTCTCTTTTTTTTTTGTTGTTTTTTTTTTTACTTACAAAAATGCATATGTTACAATCCTCCCCACTTATAAAAATTTCGTCCTCGAAATTTATATACCTGATGAGAAAAGGTGAGGATACTGAGCTCGCATTAAGTCCTCACGTTCCCACGTAGCCTCTTCCTTTGTATGATTCTTCCACAACACTTTTACTAAAGGAATGGTCTTAGAACGCAAGACTTGGTGTTTCTCTTCCAGTATCTCTGTCGGTTCCTCTTCGTAAGTCATGTCTTCCTTCAACTGAACAGGTTGCGTCGATAACACATGGCTCGGGTCATATATGTACTTCCGAAGCATTGCGACATGAAACACATCATGGATTCTAGATAACTCAGGTGGTAAAGCTAGTCGATAAGCTAAAGGACCAATGCGTTCTATGATCTCATATGGTCCAATGTAGCGTGGGCTTAGCTTACCGCGCTTCCCAAATCGAAGCTACTCCCTTCCAAGGCGATATTCGTATGAAGACTTTATCACCAACGTTGAATTCAAGTTCCCGCCTCCGCCTGTCTGCATAGGTCTTCTGTCTATCTTGGGCCACCTTTAATCTTTCTCGAATCAATTGTATCTTTTCATTAGTATCCTGAACTAATTCTGGACCCAATAACTTTCGTTCACCTACCTCATCCCAACATACTGGAGTTCTGCATTTTCTACCATATAAAGCCTCATATGGTGCCATCTGAATACTAGCTTGATAGCTGTTGTTGTAAGCAAACTCCATCAGAGGTACATAATTGTCCCAACTACCTTTAAACTCCATGACACAAGTTCGCAACATATCCTCCAGTGTTTGAATAGTACGTTCTGACTGACCATCAGTCTGTGGATGGAAAGCAGTACTGAAGTTCAACTTGGTGCCTAAAGCACGTTGCAAACTGGTCCAGAACTTAGAAGTAAATCGGGAATCTCTATCGGAGACAATGGACACAGGTACTCTGTGAAGTCGAACAATCTCCGCCACATACATACTTCCCAACTTATCCATCGAATAAGTGGTCTTGAATGGCAAAAAGTAAGCTGATTTGGTAAGACGATCGACAACCACCCAAACACTATCATGCCCCTTCTGAGTACGTGGAAGTCCTGCTACAAAATCCATAGTGATGTGCTCCCACTTCCACTCAGGAATAGGAAGCGGCTGAGAAAACCCTGCAGGCCTCTGGTGTTCAGCCTTAATCTGCTGGCAGACTAAACACCGAGAAACAAATTCTGCTATCTCTCTCTTCATGCCCTGCCACCAATAATGATCCCTTAAGGTGCGGTACATCTTCGTACTACCAGGATGCATCGCATAAGCTGAACAATGAGCTTCTTCCATGATCTCTTCTTTCAAATCCTTAATATCAGGTACACAGAGTCTACTACCCATGACTAAAATCCCATCATCTCTCACAGTAAAATCAGTTCGCAACCCTTCTTGCACTTCCTCTCTCAATTTCATTAACTGCGAGTCCTGAGCTTGCATCTGGTGAACTTTGTCAATCAAGGTTGGCCTAACTCAAAAATTAGCTATCAAGGCTCCACAATTGTCCGCGTCCAACTCGATTCCCAAAGATCTCAACTCGACCAACAAAGGCACATATGCCACACGTAAGTGGGCTATAGAGCTGGAAGACTTCCTGCTTAGTGCATCAGCTACCACATTTGCTTTGCCTGGGTGATAATCAATAGTACAATCATAATCCTTTATCAGTTCAATCCATCTCCTCTGTCTCAAGTTTAGCTCTTTCTGAGTAAATAAATACTTGAGACTCTTATGATCGGTGAAAATCTGACACGTTACCCCATATAAATAATGTCTCCATATCTTGAGTGCAAACACCACTGCTGCTAGCTCTAGGTCATGTGTTGGGTAATTTTGCTCATGCTGCTTAAGTTGTTTTGAAGCATAAGCGACCACTTTCCCATGCTGCATTAGCACACAACCCAGTCCCTGTCTAGAGGCATCACTGTATATCACAAACCCTTCATTACCAGAGGGAAGTGTAAGAATTGGTGCTGAGGTCAACCGTGTCTTAAGCTCTTGGAAGCTCTTTTCACAGTCCTCATCCCACTGGAACTTAGCGTTCTTCCTGGTTAACCGTGTTAGAGGAGTAGCAATCTTGGAGAATCCCTCCACAAATCTACGATAGTAGCCTGCCAATCCCAGAAAACTTCTGACCTCTGTAACATTTGTAGGTCGTTCCCACTTCACAACTGCTTCAATCTTTTGGGGATCAACATAAATGCCTTCAGCTGAGATTACATGGCCCAAAAATACTACTCTGTCTAACCAGAACTCGCACTTACTGAACTTAGCATACAACTGTGTTTGTCTTAAAGTCTGCAACACAGTCCGCAAATGCTCTGTATGCTCCTCCTCGCTTCGGGAATACACCAAGATATCATCAATGAACACAATCACAAACCCAAATGGCATCACTAAAAACTCATAGTGTCCATAACGGGTTCTAAATGCTGTTTTAGGAACATCAGCCTCTTTAATTTTCAACTGATGATACCCCGCGCGCAAATTGATCTTAGAGAATACTTTGGCCCCCTGGAGTTGATCAAACAAGTCATCAATACGTGGAAGTGGATACTTATTGCGTATGGTGACTTTGTTCAATTGCCTGTAGTCAATGCAGAGTCTAAAAGTCCCATCCTTTTTCTTAACAAACAAAACCGGAGCTCCCCACGAGGACACACTAGGTCTAATAAACCCTTTATCTACCAACTCTTGCAGTTGGACCTTCAGTTCCTTCAATTCTGCTGGAGCCATCCTGTACGGTGCCATAAATATAGGAGATGTTCCGGGAACTAAATCAATAGAAAACTCAACCTCTCTGTTAGGTGGCATCCTAGGAAGTTCATCGGGAAATACATCCGGAAACTCCTTAACTACGGCAATATCCTTCAATCTCAACTCTCGAGCTTCTGTGTCTATCACATGAGCTAAATAAGCTGAGCATCCTTTTCTTAGCAACCGTCTCGCACTAATAGTAGATATGACACATGAGGGTAGAACTTTTCGCTCCCCGCAAAATTTCACCTCAGTTTTCCCTGGCTTCCTAAACACAACTTCCTTTTTAAAACAATCTACTGTATCATAATGAGTTGCAAGCCAATCCATGCCCAAAATAACGTCAAAATCTCGAATTTCTAAAGCAATCAAATTTGCCTATAATTCATGTTCTCCCATGCATCTAGGGTTTAACCACCCCCTTATTTACAGGTTCACTTTCCCGCGCAGGTACATTACTAGGAGTCAACCCAGTTACTAGCCTAGTACGTCCACGGCCACGGACACGTCTACTGCTACTACGACGCATGATGATGCCTACAAAATATCAATTTCAACTTTAATAACTTATTCAGACTAAGACAGTAAAGTCTACAGAATCTAAAACCATGGTCTGATACCAACTGAAACGACCTGCCCCGAACTACAGGGCGAGTCTATCTAGACTCATCCAAAATGTGCTGATCTAATAAGAATTCTACCGAAAATTTGGCAGAATTTCCCCTATAAATATAACATTCCAATCCTGCACATGTGTAAAAGAAACACTTCCAAATAATCCAATGAACAACCAACTTCAATGCTCAACAGTTGCAACTATAGTACTGAATATTATCTAATATAATCTCGAAAGTACCAAAAGGCTATAATATAATTGATCTTACTATACAGTGGTCTATTCTTAATCTCAAAAGAATAATACACTAGAATTGTACAATCTCAAAATAATAAGCTGATCAAAATGCCCTAACATCAAGTATCTATAATTTCTGATACAGCGTGGCCAACAACTCAAAATATCTACAGTCACTGGGTTGAGTTCATGTACCTGCAACCTCCTGTGGGGGGGAAATTATGTTTAAACGGAATGAGTATAAAACGCAGTGAACTCAGTGAGTGGATAATAATTTTCTTTTGAAAATATAAATTACTGTAAAACAATTCATTTTTCTTGAAATAGTACCATCAAAATATCATAAGAATTCCAGTAACCGTACGTAATTTAAATCATGCACTGATAAAATAATAATACATAATACTACATTAAAATCAAGGAAATCACATTTATCGCAGCAAATGCCGAATATCAAAACCATCAGGAAAACAAGTACCCAGGGGAATAATCTCGTCATATCCGGCCCTCGACGGACGTGCAATGACGTACTATCTGGGTACCGTCATGTCCCGGCCACCGGATAGACAGGGAAGTGCCATCTCATATCTCATCATATCTATGCATGCATATCCAGTCCCCAAAGGACAAAAGCGCCCGAGCACACGGCCCAAAGCCTCTGTGTGTACTCAGACGGGCCCCAAAGGCCTATATCTCATCTGTATCTCAATATCTGTATCTCATCATATCCGGCCCTCGACGGACGTGCAATGACGTACTATCTAGGTACTGTCATGTCCCGGCCACCGGATAAACAGGGAAGGGTACTATTCAATACTTTTAAATACAATTTTTAAACTTTGCATTTCTTTCCATGAACACATGTAAATCAACTGTTCTTATATTCAAAATTCAAAGTCGATATCGCAAAACAGTAACACATGTGAATCAAATCCATTTCATTTAAATCCGTTCCTTTAAAATACTTAATTCACAAACATGCTTTATTATTATCATAAACTATGAAAATAAGTTTTGTATATTCCACTCACAGTGACAATGATCAAACTCGGCGGTCGTCCACGCCCGCGGAATGATCCTCGCTCGTGGGTCCTCCTAAATCAACGAAACGACATAATTACTTTCCGTAAATCTAAAATATAACTAAATATACGTAATGAAACTCGAAACGAACATTCATCCATAATCCACAACTTCCGCGTTAATAAACTTACGAAACTACCATCGTGTCCGTAAACTCCCAAAATTGTGAATTACTGAATTACCCTCGAAATCGTAATGACCCATTTATCTCCAATTCTAATTATTACGAAAATATCCACAAAGTTTTAAAATTACAAAATCGCCCTCAAAATGGTGAAATTACCGAATTGCCCTTGCCGGTCAACGGTGGCTGGAATTCTAGCAACGACAGTCGGGAAGTTCAGGTCAGATAGTTTGGACCGAGCTGAGTCCAACGGTGCCGGCGGTGAGCTCCCACGCGCGGCAACGACGCCGGAATCTAGCTCAACAGCCGCAATTTCTCAAGTTGTCGGCCGGCGGCAAAGCGGCGTCTCCGGTGGCTGTGGATGGTCGGAAATGGAAGCTGGTCGTGCAGGGAACAAATTCCAGGTGGTGGGGCAGCCGGAAACTGGCTGAATCGCGGCGAATCACGGCGGCAAGCCCGCGGCAAATCCAAGCTCCGATCGGCGGCGTTCCGATGACTTTCGGGTGGCAACGACGGCGAGAAGCTAACCAGCGGCTCAAGGGCTTCCGATCGGTACTTTCCTTGGCCGGCGAAGTGGCCGGAAAATGGAGATACGGCCGGGTCGGGTTCACGGGTCGGGTCGGGTTCGCGGGTCAAAATTCTCTCTCTCTCTCACGCGTGTGTTTTAGCTGTGTTTCTCTTTTTTTTTTTTTTTTTTTTAACCCATTTACTGCCTTTTATATTTTTACCGCCTCTTTTCTCTTTTTTTTTTTTGTTGTTTTTTTTTTTTTACTTACAAAAATGCATATGTTACATGCTGCCACTTTCAAGCAACAAACTAGAGTCTCTGAGTTCATGGATCAATGCACATTTTTTTGTTTTGAGCAGCTTTCGTCCTATAGACTTTGAAATATACCCAAATCACTGCAGTATTTGAACAAGCTGAAAAAGTATTATGCATTAGACTACAGAGCAGAAAGATTTTCCTGAGCAACCTTATTTTGTATACTCTCACGAGAGTATTGTAGTTACATAAATAACTTAATCAGCGTCCAGTTGGAGCCAATAAGAACTTGGCAACTTCTAAAGCAAAGTAGCAACAATATCAGCCATTTTAAACCATTCCACACCCCCCCCCCCCCCCCCCCCCCGGGGTCTATGTGTTGTTTAGGTTTTGAAAAGAAAAAATGAAGCAAACGCTTGAAAATAGAGCAGAAGGAAAAATAAACCAACAGGAGAACTAGATAGGGAGCTGGGCAAAACAAAGTGCTTGCGAGATCAAGATAAATTATGACATTCAAGGTTCTAAATAAAATATAGATGAATGTAAATAGTGGTAGAGGATCAAGTTAGCAAAATAAAAGTGACTTGAGTACAAGTATTAAATAAGAAGCCACCGAAATGTCAAATGAGAAATGAAAATGGCAAACTGCTCGTGCTAAAATAAATGTTAAGCAAAATGACAGTGGATCTGATATGTAACTATGTGCTTAAGTTTTTTGTTCTGTTATTGATCTTTGTAATCTCTTTACTTCAAAGGCGGATCAAGTCAACTCGGATATGCTTATCATTCATTTGCTTACAGCGGTCGATCGTGTTAAGTGAAAAAGACTTAGTAATTGTTTAACCATGTGGTTGTATCATAATTGGAAGTGAAAAAAAAATGAGTTAGTAATTGTTCAATTTTCAATTGGAATTGGAAGTGAAAAAAAGATAGTAATAAAAAAAAAACATGTGGATCCTGTGGTGTTTTTTGTTTAACCAATCATATCACGTCACATAAGTTTATACAATGCTATTGGTACAAAATTGTTTGAAGTTTTTGTGGTTATATCATAACACTTGCTTCTTTATTATTATAATGATGATGATATAAATTTCAATTTCCCCTTCATAAATTAACATACTTATAGAACACACTATAGCCCACACCCATTTAGAACTAAGAATGCAAAATTTTTTATAAAGAATTTCAGCAACGTGGCCCCCCACTCACCCTAATCTTTTGAACGGTAAATGGCTGACGTTTTCATTAATTTTGAGGTGAAATTGAAGTATGTCAATATCTAGGGGTAACATAAAATAAACCCTTTTATATATCAATTCTCAAATTTTTTATGCTAATGTATGCTTGCTTACACGTGAATAATTACAAAGTGTGCAGAATTCTAAAGACAGGATTGAGGTACAATGAAGCTGTCTCGAACCAAGCCAGTCTCTCATATATGATTCAACTTGCTCGTTTTCCACTGCTTAAATAATTTGGCTCCAAATGTATTTACAATTTTTTGTCATGCTACAAACTTGCAAGCCATTTTGGATATGTTTGATGCGTTCTCTGTTTAAGTAAGGACTTGAATTGATGTTTCGTTGTGCATGCAATAATCAATCAGAATGTGTTTCAACTTTTATATTATTCGCTCAATTGGTATTTTAAGCATACGATTTCTAGCCTGTTTTGATTGAAAACTTTTAGCTGAAGAAAACGGCACCCAACAATGTTATCAACGATTTTTATGGCGTAATCAGATAGAGGTGTCTAGGAATTTTTTATGAGATGATTAAAATTATCTAGACAATTATTATAAGGAATTATTTGTCAAGACCTTCTCAAACCAGTAATCTCTAAATTAAAAGAATTATGTTAAGTCAAGATCAGATTATAGATCTTGTGGAAATAGGTAAACCCATACTTTTTTTTTTTTTCTATTAATACCTTTGTTAGGGTTAGTGCACAGTAAGAAGTTGGTAACCAGTTGAGTGGTAACTGGGAATCAAGCAGTTCATTTGTTTGCCGGTACAATAATAAGAAACCAAGTAACCAACTTTAATACAATTACTTATTCCAAAAATAGTAAATAATCAGAAAATTTCCTACTAACTAACTATATATATATTCATGGAAAAGTCTCATTCGAAAACACCAATGACTTTTATTCAGAGTAAATGACAAATTACAATGAAAGTGGGATCAAAATACATGTATGTAAACCTAAAACAAAATGATTTCGTATTATAAAAAAAGGTTCCTCCCGCACGTTGTGAGATTACCAGAAAAAATGAGATTATTTAGTTGCGGGACAAATAAAGAGGGTAAGTTTTACCATTTAGCTAGATTTCGACCTCATGCAAAATAATATAATTCGTTTGTTATTATGAACTAACCAAACTCAAAACAAAAAGAATCGATCATGTGGTTCAAATGCATGCAATACTGGTGCATTTAGAAGGAGCAGGTAATGTACAAATAAAATTTGTGCTTGTAACACGAGCTCATCTCATCAAGCCTACATTTGATGCGAGCGAAGGAAGGCTTTTAGGCAACAATTTCAAACAAATGAAATTATTGAGCTCTCATATAACATTACCATTTTCACCACTTATAAAAGAGAGATTAAAAAGGAAAAAAAAAAAAGATAAACAAGGGCTCCTCTATTATCACTCCCCTGTTTTTCGGTATGGTGAATGCAAATAACATTCTTTGCATCTGCTCTCTCTTTTTTTTTTTAATTTTTAATTCATTCATTCTTGTTCTTCTTAAGGCGTTTAGTAAATTATATGATCACCTGATCAAATCATTATCGTTAACATAACCATAATCTATTAATAAAATTTATATATTTTATAATAATCAAATTGAAAATTTGCTCATGCAGTTTTGTATGATGACGAGTTTTCAATTTTCTGTTAAATATAAAAACAATTTGTAAATCATGTCTCTGTTGGGACTCGTAATAACAAAGCATCTTTTGTCGACAGAACAAATGAAATAACAAGAAAGCATAAATCAAATCATTATTGATCCTACTTTGATGATTGCACTTTAGTTTCTTTCTAAAATGTCATTCTTCATTCAGGCTTTTGCTTTATCCTTATATTAGGCATCTTACAAGGCTTTTCCGTGCGAATAAGATCTGTCAATCAGTATTCTTTTCAATTTCACGGCATACAAGTAATGTAAATGCCAAAATTTTTCAAGCACAACAGTTTTTTATTTTTTGAAAACTTAATTATTTCTTTAGAAAATATGGAAACGTGGAGTTATAAACTAGTGCTTTAATCAACTTAATTGGGTCGAAAATATGTTTTCAAAGCTTTTATTTCGATCCATTTCTTGTATCACACTGCATGCATGCTTTAGCAAAGCTTCGTCTTTGGGTCTTTATTCAACAACTTCTGCCAAAAAAGATCGGGTATAGAAGGGGTACATGATTAAGTCTTCTTCTTTTGCAATTCATTGTTATTACTCTCATCAATTCTTTACTCACACATTCCTCTGCAGTCAGCAGTGATCTTTTGCTCATTAAAATTGTTCTTAACTACTCAAGGCGAATAGAGAAGCTCATCAACTCTGATCCCGGATAATTAAGGAGGTGCACATATTTCTCTGGTTTATTTTTATCTTGTCATTTAAAAAAAAAATTGTAAATTAACCACTCACGCACATTAAACGAACTTGAACCTAAGACCTAGGTCTTAGTAAGGTTGCCTACTAACTAGTGGAGCTAGGCCTTGGCCTCTTGTTTTAATTTTGTCATTTATTTTGCTAGAGCTTTAAGCTATTATGTTGTTCATTGTCAATCTTATTAGCTTGGGTTAATTTGCATCCATTTCACCCTCCCCCCCCCAAAAAAAAAAAGAATATTGTGGGTTTTCGTTTAGACCCTTGAAACCTTTCTGTTAGTAGCGAAAACTCTAATCCATGAACAAAACGAAAAAAAAGAGAGAAAGAATTCTCTGTTTAAATATCAGTTGGCTCAAGATCATTGTTGTTTGTTTGTTGTCATTGCTTTCTTTGTTTGTTTGTCATTTTATTAGATTTGCTTTGTATCCAATAATCTAGCCCTTTTTATCTGAAGCAAACCTACATATTTTAGAATACGGCTCACAGTGTTATAGATTCAATTAACCACAAGAAATTATTTACATTGTAGTATCTTACAGTGGTACTCTATATAGGAATAATCTCTATGTAGTCAGAAAAAATTTTAATCTTAATTTGGGACAATTAGAAATAATAATAAACCCCACATTATAATAAATTATAAATATTTAGATCCATTCTGAAGAAACTTGCCTCCACATATTAATAACTATATGTATATTGCAAAAAAATATATGCTAAGTAACATTAAAAGTTTAAGATAGAATAAAATATTTTCTAAAGTTGTTTAAGATAATAATTTATCCTTTAGAGCTGTCATTCAAATCATTGTATGGTATTTATATAATTCATATAGAGAGAAATATATTAAACAGGATGCAAACATATATATTTGACTTTTCATATTCTCAATACTACATAGATACATGCACTAGATTTTTGCAGCTATGTCTATTTCTTTTTTCAATGTCTTTACATTTTATTTGACAAGCTTCATTCATTAATTATAAATATAATGTATACTTTGCTTTTTTATTACTTTTGTTAAAAATAATTAAGTAAAAATAATAATTTTTTTAACTATACTTCTATTAAGTTATAACCCCCTATGATTAAAATGATAGCTATTAGATTTGGTTAAAGATCGTTTAGAAAGAGTTCAAATTCAGTCAATCATAAATCAACCAATCCAACAGGTTCGAGTCTAGAGTCAATTGAACAAGATTCATCACATGCAACTTGATTTGTTTCCGTTAAAAATTTTCCAGCAGCCACAAGGATCATCAATCTGTTTCCGTCAGAAATTTTCCAGCAGCCACAAGCATCATCAATCTGTTTCCGTCAGAAATTTTCCAGCAGCCACAAGTATCATGATTTTGTCGCAAGAGTGCCTGAAAAAACAAAATAAATCGATTTGATCGAACTTGATCTTTACATATATATATATACAGTAGTTTTCCAGTCAGGGATTCCTGAGTTTAATAAAGTCAAGAATCAACTAAAAGACAAAAAAACAGTGCATTAGAGTCTGTATTTTTTTTTTTTTTTGTCTTTAAGCTGATCCCTGATTTTAATAAAGTTAGGGATCCTTAACTAGAAAATTACTATATATATATATATATATAATGTATTATTGTTTTTAGATGTGGGTGTCTGTACTTTTTAAAATACGGATTTGGGATTTTACAACTATGTAAACGCTTGTAAATTGCTGAAAAATCTGTTTATAATATTGTAAAATTCCGACTCTGCATTTGGAAAAATGTGTGCACCCGTATTAAAAAAGCACTATATATATATATATATATATATATAGTATCTGATTTGAAATCCCGGGAAAAATATTTATGTAAGAACAAGAGTTAAGGAAAAGGTTCCTCTGTTTCCATTCCCCTGTTCTTTCGTTTAGTGACTGAAAAATTTTATATCTAAATTTTATTATTTTCCATTGAGGTTTATTTAAAACAGAGAAGAATTAAAAATGTAATTCTTAGTTTACCCTAATGCATGGAGTGATTGTTATTATGTTCCCTCAAAATTGGCCATATGAATTAAATGACTAATAGAGTCATTGACCACTGTGTTAAACATGAACAATCTGTGTTGTAATAAAGAGAAAGGCAAGGCAAAGCAATCGATAATTCATCATCTTTTGCACTTCATTGTTATTACTCTCATAAACTCTTTAATCACATTTCTCTGCAGTTAACAATGATCATTACCCATTAAAATTGTTCTTATATATTGAAGGCGAATAAAGATGCTCATCAACTCTGTGATTCTAGATTATTAAAGTGGCGCACATGTTCTAAACCCTTTAATAGTTTCTGTTGATAGCATACTCTAATCTTGATGTTGATAATAGTTCTTTCTCAACATCCAAGAAAAAATTTCTCTTGTTTGTCTTAATCTTGTCATTTAAGTTTCTCGACTTTTCATTTATTGTTCATTGTTGACTTCTGTGTTCTTAATATTAGCATTGGTTAATCTATTTAAATCCATCTTTTTCAACAGCCAGAAAAATATATATTGTTAAGCAACAGGAGATGGCAGAAGTGTGTCTTGCTATTTTTTCCAACATTGTAGCGGAAGGTACAAAGACATTGTCTGAACCGATTAGAGGGCAGATATCTTATGTGTTCAAGTACCAGAGCAACATAGACTGTTAGAGGAGCTGGGACGTAAAAGACAAAGGGTGGAAATACTGGTTGAGCAGGCCACTCTACAAGGAGATGAGATTTATGAGGATGTCACGGGCTGGCTAAAGAGTGTTAACAAATTCACTCAGGGGCTTGCAAAATCCATCATTAATGATGAAGATGAAGTTAAGAAGCCCTGCTTTAAAGGATTGTCCACAAATTTGATGTCTCGTTATAAACTCAGTAAACGAGCAGTGAAGGCCGCAAAATATGCCGAAAATCTCTTGGAAAGAGGCAACTTCTTGATCACGAGTAATGTTTCCTACCATCCTGCTCCAAAGAGGAGAGAATTTGGAGACATGAAAGATTACGAGATGATGTAATTGTGAATGGCTGATCAACAGAACTAACCTAATAATTCTTGGCTTTGAACAATTAGAACTTATCGGATCAAGAATCACCAAGAAATCTTGATGATGATCAGTAAGAACAGAGAAAGATTAAGAACACAGACTATCAGACTTGAAGGAAAAATTTACACTCTTTCATTAATCATATCTGATTACACACAGACTGCATTTCAAGAGAAGATTACAAGGATTACACACGAAAAGGAATCACACGGAATGATGGAGAAACGAATGAGAAATCGCTTTTATATCAGATGCCATAAGCCAGTGCTATTCACTCTGTTTCTATCGATTTCCAGAAACCGAGTAACTAACTTAACAACCTTGGCCACGTCAACTGAAGTTTGTCACACAGCACCCTTCAACTGAATGCAATCTGCATAATAACTCACAAAGGTCTCATTCGATATCACTTTGGTCCCCCAAATCAGACAACTCCATCTTCACATTCTCCACCTTGTAGATCTGATTCAGTTGATTACTCACCATGAAAGCTGTTTCAAAAAACCTTCAAACACTGCTATTCACTCATGAACTTAGTTAGGTTTGGGCGAAATGCCCACAGAATTCACACAGAACTCAAATTTGGCTGTTGGAAGTACTTTGGTGAGCATATCTGCAGGATTCACATCTGTATGTATCTTTGAGATGACCACAGTGCCCTTTGCAGCTTCATCTCTAATGAATTGTAGCTTTACATCTATGTGCTTAGTCCTCTCATGATACATTTGATTCTTCACCAACTGAATAGCACTTTGGTTATCACAGAAAATCTGAACTGATTTCTGATTCATCCATAGCTCATTGAGGATACCTCTAAGCCACATAGATTCCTTGGTTGCTTCTGTTGCAGCTACAAATTCAGCCTCTGTTGAAGATAGAGCCACCACAGTCTGTATAGATGATTTTCGACTAATCATACAATTATCCAACATAAACAGATACCTTGTAGTTGACTTCCTCATATCCAAGTCCCCAGCAAAGTCAGAGTCCACATATCCCACCACTTCGCTCACAGATTGGTTAGGTCTTCCAAACAGCAACCCATGGCTTGAAGTACCCCTGAGATACCTCAATATCCACTTAACAGCATCCCAATGCATTTTATTTGGAGAGCTTAGAAATCTGCTGACTGCTCCTACTGCAAAAGCTATGTCTGGTCTTGTACACACCATTGCATACATAAGGCTCCCCACAGCCTGTGCATATGGTATTTCTTCCATCTTGAGCTTATCCTTGATAGTATCTGATGCTTGTGACTTAGACAACTTGAACTGAGTACCAAGGGGAGTCAGAACAGGTTTGCAGTGTTGCATGTTAAACCTTTCTAACACCTTCTTGACATACGTTTCTTGACTCAAGAAAAGTGCACCAGTAGTTCTATTCCTTGTGATCTCAATCCCAAGAATCCTTTTAGCACTGCTAAGGTCTTTCATCTCGAATTCATGGTTCAATAGTTGTTTGAGTTTGTCAATCTCAATTCTATGTTTGCTTGCAATTAGTATATCATCCACATAAAGAAGTAAATATACAGCTCCACCTTGATCAGAGCTGCCATAGTACACACAGCTATCATACTTGCTCTTGTGGTAGCCATTAATCACCATAAACTCATCAAACCTTCTATACCACTGTCTAGGGGATTGTTTGAGTCCATATAATGATTCTAGCTTTCCATTTAGAAAAGTAGTTTTAACATCTATTTGCTCGAGTTCCATATCAAGTAGTGCCACCATAGCTAATATGAGTCTGATGGAACTATGTTTGACCACAGGGGAGAATATCTCATTAAAATCTACACCCTCTCTTTGTGTAAAACCTCTAGCCACAAGCCTTGCCTTGAATTTTGAAGGTTCCACTCCAGTGATACCTTCCTTTCTCTTAAAAATCCATTTGCAGTTGACCAGCTTCTTATCACCTGGATTTAGTACAAGTGTCCAGGTCTGATTCCTTTGTAAAGAGTCCATTTCTTCTTTCATTGCCTCAATCCATTTCTGACAGTTCTCACCTTTAATAGCTTCTGAGTAAGTAGCAGGTTCCTCAATTGATATATCCTCTGCACTCATTAGTGCATAGGCAATCAGATCTACATAACCATACCTCATAGGTGCCTTTGTTTGCCTTCTTCCTCTATCTCTGGCTAGTTGATAGTTCTGCAAATTAGTTTGTTGTGATTCTGGTTCTTCAGCAGCTTCAGTTTCATTAGATGGACCAGCTTCAGCATCATGTGAATCCTGTTCTTCATCCCTGGCCCTAAGGAACTCCACCTTAAGCTTGGAAGACTCAACTGACTTGTTCATATCTCTTTCAACATGCCTATCAGTTTCTGTTATTTCCTTTCCAGCTTTAACTATATCTGCTTCATTGAAAATAACATCTCTACTGATGATGCACCTTCCAGGCTGCCCACACCAGATTCTGTATCCTTTGACACCATCAGGGTAACCCACAAAGACACCTTTCAAGGCTCTAGGTTCAAGCTTGCCTTGATTCACATGTACATAAGCAGGACATCCAAAGATTCTAAGGTTGTCATATCTTGCAGGCCTCCCTAACCACATCTCCTCTGGTGTTTTGAAACCAATGGCTGATGAAGGACTCCTATTGACTAGATAGCAAGCTGTACTCACAGCCTCTGCCCAAAAACTTCTTGGGAGGTTAGAATTAACCAACTTGCATCTGGTTTTATCAACAAGGGTCCTGTTCCTCCTTTCTGCTAAGCCATTTTGCTGGGGAGTGTATTTGACAGTTTTATGCCTCAGAATTCCATTCTTTTGACAGAAATCTTCAAACTCCTTGTTACAGAACTCCAGGCCATTATCAGTTCTTAAGGCCTTCAGCTTCCTTCCACTCTGATTTTCTACCAAGGCTTTCCAAACCATAAACTTTCCTAAGGCTTGATTCTTGGTTTTCAGAACATAGAGCCACACCTTCCTCGAATATTCATCAATCAAGGTCATAAAATATCTCCCCCCTGACAGATATGACACCTGAGCTGGCCCCCATAAATCAGAGTGTACATAGTTTAAGACACATTTAGATCTATGCACCCCTTTTGGAAACTTGGTTCTGTGTGCCTTCCCAAAGACACAATTCTCACAAAAGTCAAGGCTACCTATCTTATCCCCACACAATAAACCCTGTCTATCAAGTTCTTGCAGCCCTTTAACACTTATATGGCCAAGTCTGAGATGCCAAAGTTTTGTTTTATCTATATCTGATTCAGCTGTCATTGCTGCATTTCCAGGGATAGAAAAACCAGTTAACACATATAGCCCATTCCTCTTTTCACCTTTCATCACAATAGAATCCCCTTTAGTCACTCTTATACCACCATTGTCAGAATTAAATGAATATCCAGAACTGTCTAACATGCCTAGGGATATCAAATTTCTCTTTAACTCAGGGGCATGTCTAACACCATGTAGAGTTCTAACTACTCCATCAAACATTCTAATCTTGACAGATCCTAGACCAACAATTTTACACTCATTGTTGTTCCCCATGAGAACTCTACCACCATTGACAGATTCATATTCATAGAAAAAGGACTTATTGGGACAAATATAAAAAGAGCAACCTGAATCTAACACCCACTGACCTTCTAGGTTTCCTTTTGATACTATTAGCAAATCAGCACTATGATAACCATCATCTGAAGAGTCATCTGATGCGACAGCTGCATCTCTTAATCTTCCTTGATTCTCCCTTTTCTTCTTTTCTGTGCAGTCTTTGATGTAATGGCCTTCTTTTCTACAATAGAAGCACTTCCTTTTCTTTTTCTTCTTTTCTTCCTCTTGGCTCTTTCCCTGACCCT
Organism: Murraya paniculata; assembly: GCA_030449075.1. Taxonomy (NCBI): domain Eukaryota; kingdom Viridiplantae; phylum Streptophyta; class Magnoliopsida; order Sapindales; family Rutaceae; genus Murraya; species Murraya paniculata. Next base: position 45,577 of record JAEVFN010000185.1, on the reverse strand, counting down.
TTCCTTGATTCTTATTCTTCTGATCTTTCTTCTTTACAGTCCTGGCAATCAAACCTTCCCCATTACTGACTTCATGCCCATTGTTTCTCTGAATCTCCTTTGAGCTCAATGATGCCTTAACATCTTCTAGGGTCAATGTTGTTCTACCATACAACATTGTATCTACAAAACCTTCATAGGATTGAGGCAGTGAGCTCAGCAAGAAAAATGCTTTGTCTTCATCACCAATCTTCACATTTTCAACCCCTTCAAGATCAAGAATGATCTTGTTGAAAGTATTAATGTGTTCTTGGATGGTCACACCTTCCTTCATTGAAAAAGTATATAGTTTCTTTTTCAAGAAGAGTCTGTGTGCAAGGGATTTCTTCATGCATAGTGCCTCCACCTTGTTCCATATCCCCTGAGCCGTTCTTTCTTCAGAGATCTCCCTTAAGATTGAGTCACTGAGGCTCAAAATTAAGGTACTGTGGGCTCTGTTCTGAATCTGCTTCTTCTTCTCATCAGGTAAAGAACTTGAAGCTCCGTTAGGGTCATCTTCTTTCAGAGCAGACTCAAGACCCTGATGAACAAGCAGAGCCCTCATCTTCATCTTCCAAAGTGAGAAATCACCACCAATGGTGAACTTCTCGATCTCTAGCTTTGGAAGTGACATTGGCCAAGATTTCACCAAGGCTCTGATACCACTTGATGTAATTGTGAATGGCTGATCAACAGAACTAACCTAATAATTCTTGGCTTTGAACAATCAGAACTTATCGGATCAAGAATCACCAAGAAATCTTGATGATGATCAGTAAGAACAGAGAAAGATTAAGAACACAGACTATCAGACTTGAAGGAAAAATTTACACTCTTTCATTAATCATATCTGATTACACACAGACTGCATTTCAAGAGAAGATTACAAGGATTACACACGAAAAGGAATCACACGGAATGATGGAGAAACGAATGAGAAATCGCTTTTATATCAGATGCCATAAGCCAGTGCTATTCACTCTGTTTCTATCGATTTCCAGAAACCAAGTAACTAACTTAACAACCTTGGCCACGTCAGCTGAAGTTTGTCACACAGCACCCTTCAACTGAATGCAATCTGCATAATAACCCACAAAGATCTCATTCGATATCACTTTGGTCCCCCAAATCAGACAACTCCATCTTCACACGAGATCTTTGATTCGAGAAAGACAATATTTCAAGATGTTATAGAGGCTTTGAAGGATGATAAGCTCAACATAATTGGGGTCTACGGGATGGGTGGCGTGGGTAAAACCACGCTAGTCAAGCAAGTTGCAATGAAAGTAATGGAAGAAAAGTTGTTTGATAAGGTCGTTATGGCTGAGGTAACACAAACCCCAGATTATCAAAAAATTCAAGACCAAATTTCTTTTGATTTAGGCGTGAAATTTGGCCTGAATGAAAGTATTTTGGACAGAGCTCATCGATTACATAGAAGATTGAATAAAGAGAAGCGAGTCCTCATTATATTGGACAATATTTGGACAAAACTTGAGTTGGATAAAATTTTAATTCCTTCTGGGGATGTTGACGAAGAAAGAAAGGATGAGGTTCAAATTCCTTCAGGCGATGTTGAGAAAGAAAGAAAGGATGATCAAAGGCGATGCACAATGATATTGACGTCTAGAAATCGAGATTTATTGGAAAAAGGTATGAAATCTCAAAAGAATTTCCCAATTAAAGCTTTATCAAAGGACGAAGCGTTGCAGTTGTTTGAGAAGATAGTGGGTGATTCAACAAAAATATCTGATTTTCAACCTATACCAGATGAGATCGTTGAAAGATGCGCAGGTTTGCCCGTTGCACTGAGTACTGTTGCAAATGCTTTGAGAACTGAGAAGCTTGACTTTTGGAAAGATGCATTGAATCAGCTAAAAAGTTCCAGTCTAGGAGAAGCTCATGGAATGCGTGCAGATGTGTACCCCTCCATAAAATTGAGCTACGACTTGTTGGCAAGTGAGGAAGCAAAAGCCCTGTTCTGTCTATGTGGTCTATTTGGTGAAGGTCATGCGATACAAGTTAATTCCGTATTGAGATATGGTATGGGTTTGGGCTTGTTTGAAGATGTTTACAAATTGGATGAAGCAGCGAGTAGAGTGCATCGGTTGATCGACAATCTCAAATCTTCATGCTTATTGTTGAACGGTGATGCTGAAGATGAAGTTAAAATGCATGACGTCGTTCATGATGTTGCTGTGTCAGTTGCCACGGAGAAATGTATGTTTAATATTCACAATTTTGCTGACGTGGAGGAAAAGATGGAAGAGATAGTACCCAAAGGTCCAATTGCTATTTCATTACCTCAGAGAGATATTCAACAGCTCCCTGAAAGGTTGCAATGTCCCAATCTCCAGTTATTTTTGTTGCTTACAAAGCGTGTTAGCTCAACGCAATTTTCAGACATCTTTTTTGAAGGGATGGAAAAACTCAGCTCTGTGCAAATTTCAGATCTTTTTTTTGAAGGGATGAAAGAGCTCAAAGTTTTAAGTCTTATTGGAATTCATTTCTCTTCTTTACCTTCATCACTTGGTCGCCTTGATAACCTTCAGACATTGTGTTTAGACTGGTGTCAACTAAAAGATATAGCAATAGTTGGACAGCTCAAGAGATTAAAGATTCTCAGCTTTCGAGATTCCAATATTTAGCAGTTGCCACTTGAAATTGGAAAATTGATGAGCTTAAAGTTGCTCGATCTGAGCAATTGTAGGAGCCTCGTGGTGATAGCACCAAATGTCATATCAAAATTATCTCGACTAGAAGAACTGTATATGAGTAATAGCTTTACACGGTGGGAAAAGGTTGATGGAGGAAGTAATGCCAGTCTCGTTTAGTTGAAGGGGTTGTCAAAGCTAATTACTTTGGAGATACATGTTCGGTATGCTGAAATTCTGCCACGGGATTTGGTCTCTGTGGAATTGCAAAGATATCAGATATGTATAGGAGAAGTGTGGGGTCGCTGGTTCATTAAATCTGGAACATCAAGATTGATGAACCTCCACGGACTAGACAATGTTAGCATTCTTTTGGGGAATCATGGAATGAGAATGTTGCTCAAGAAAACTGAAGATCTCTATCTAGAGGAGCTGAAGGGTGTTGAGAATGTTGTTCCTGAATTAGATGATGGGGAAGGCTTTCCACGATTAAAGCATCTTAATGTAGTAAATTCTGCGGAGTTTTTACATATTGTCGGTTCAATTCATTGCAAAGTCTTTCCCGTGCTAGAGTCATTGTCTCTTTCTGGTTTACTCAATTTAGAGAAGATATGTTACAGCCAACTCACAGAAGATCAATCTTTCATCAACTTAAAAATCATTAGCGTACGTATTTGTAACAAACTGAAGCATCTCTTCTTATTCTCTATGGCCAAAAACCTATGCAGCTTGAACAAGTAAAAGTGAGTTTTTGCAACAACCTAGAAATGATTGTTGGTAAGTGTTGGAAGTATTTTGAGCAACTAAAACAAGAAAAAAAAAAACTACTATTACTTAATGACAGAGGTTAATTATTAATTTTGTTTACAGGACCCGACATGGAGACAACTAAGTTCGGTTTTAAAGAAATCATTGCAGAGGACGATCCTGTTCAGAAGGTGATAATTTTCTGTTTAAGAATGAATTAATATATTATCATGATTAATTTCAATCATCAAAAGAATATTGGAGAGTTGGTGAAGGAACAAAGGCCTTCGGTTTTACTTTGCAGGTCATTCTTCCAAGCTTAGAGGAGTTGGAACTTGATAGATTAATGACCATTGAAAAATTATGGCTGGATCAGTTTCAGGGTATGTCTTGTTGTCAAAACTTAACAAAAGTGACCGTGGAGAGGTGTCATCGCCTGAAGTATCTGATAAATTTGTTGACGCTCTCAACGTCTGAAAGTTTTGTGAATCTTAAACAATGAAGATAGCTAATTGCAAAATGATTGAAGAAATCATACAATCGCAGGTTGGAAAAGAAGTGAAACATTGTATTGTTTTTAGGAAATTGAAGTACTTGAGACTTGATTGTTTGCCAAGCCTAACAAGCTTTTGTTCGAGTAATTGCACTCTTAAATTCCCATTCTTGAAACAAGTAGTTGTGAGACAGTGCCCAAAGATGAAGATTTTCTCTCAAGGAGCGCCTGTACACACACTATTGTTGAACAAAGTACAACTCACTGAAGAAGAGAATGATGAAGGATGTTGGGAAGGCAACCTCAATGCTACTATACAAAAATTGTACTACAAAGAAATGGTGAGTATTAATTAAGCATTGGCGCTAGTTTTATTTTATACAAAATGATGTAGTGTAATATGGTAGGTTGATACATACTTACATACATATACATACATACATACATACATACATACATATATGTGTGTGTGTTTAATCAATCATATTATGTTGTATCAGTTTGTATAACATTATTAGGACAATAGTGTTTGTAACTGTATCTTTAGTCATGATTTAATTTTGCTATTAGTTGTGTTATTATTATTAGTATTATTATTAAAAGATAAATGATTTTTACCCACCTCATAAACTAACATGCCTTATTTTGTCTTTAACTTATTGAAAACATTAACCCACGTCCATTTAGCTTTATGAGTACAAAATGTTTGATGCAGAATATCATCAACACAGGCTCCTATTCACCATATTCTTTTGAATAGTAAACGGGGTGCGTTGATGTTGTCATTAATTTGGTAGATATCTGGAAATTGTAATAATTTGAAAAACAATTGTGTGGATATATATATATCTCCTACAATTATTATTATTATTATTATTATTTTCTTTTTTTGGTTTGTGCAGGAGAGAGTCCGTGACATTATGAAATTACAACTCTCAAACTTTCCACGTTTGAGAGAAATATGGCATGATCAAGCACTGCCTGTTAGCTTCTTCAACAATTTAGTAATGCTTGTGATGGATGACTGCACGAATATGACTAGTGCTATTCCTGCCAAGCTTCTACGGTGCTTGAAAAAATTAAAAATTCTGGAAGTGAGGAATTGTCGTTCATTAGAAGAGGTGCTCCATTTGGAAGAGCTAAATGTTGATGAAGGCCCTCTTTTTCCTGTTCTTGACCAGCTAGAGCTCATTGATCTTCCAAAACTCAAAAGATTCTGCAGCTTCATTGGGATTGTTATTGAACTGATTAAGTTGTTGAATCTGAATATTGAGAATTGCCCTAATATGGAATCATTCATTTCCAATTCTATATCTATATTGCACAGGACAGCAAATAGCGAACCTCCAGAAATAACACCAAAGAAGAACTTCCTGCTATCGGATATACAGCCTCTCTTTGATAAAAAGGTGATTATTATTATGTTTTTTTTTGCTTCCCTTTCGTTCACGTAGATGTAATTCTCATTGGAATCAATATCAATTTTATTTAATCATCTTTCTGTTGTCTTTACTCTTTATATCGGATCTAACAGTTTCAATGCAGTTATTAACTAAATTTTCACCGTACACTTATAAAAATGTCATCAAATTAGTTAGATGATTGGCAACAAGGGGTGAACTCTATCCATATTACGTATTACATCTCTGTTTTCGTAATTCATGTTGGATTTAGCATCACATTTGATTTATGTGATTCAAGGGTAACTATTTGAATTTTATTTTTGGGTTCCTCTGCAAGTAAAAACAATTTGGATGTAAAATTTTGTGATCAATCTTTTCCATGTAATATGCCTACGAAGACTGCCGGCATTAGATATATATTCTCATTTACAGCTTATTCTCTTTTTTACTTTTTTCAATCTTCAGGTAGCATTCCCCAAGTTATATAAGTTACAGCTGTCTAAATTACCCAAGGTGTCGCATCTATGGAAGGAAATTTTCGAATTCAACAAAGTTTCCATCTACATTATAGTAATATCAGAATGTAGTAAGTTACAAAAATTAGTGCCGTCTTGGTCGCATTTGGAATATCTGATGACTCTAGAAGTGTCGAAGTGTCACGGATTGACAAATTTGTTGACGATCTCAACAACTAAAAGTTTAGTGAATCTTGAAACAATGAAGATAGCTGATTGCATAATGATAAAAGAAATCATACAACCGCAGGTTGAAGAGAATGCAAAAGATTGTATAGTTTTCAGGAAATTGAAGTACTTGCCACTTGATGGTTTGCCAAGCCTAACAAGCTTTTGTTCGGGTAATTACAATCTTGAATTCCCATCCTTGGAAGAACTAGTTGTGCGACATTGCCCAGAGATGAAGATTTTCTCTCAAGGAGTAGCCTTGTACACACCATTGTTGAACAAAGTGCAACTCACTTAAGGACTTGAAGACGAAGGATGCTGGGAAGGCAGCCTCAATGATGCCATACAAAAATTGTTCAATGAAATGGTGAGTATTAATTAAATACTTGGCGCTAGCTAGCTTAGTTTTATGAATAGTATTAGGGCCTCAAACACTTTTAAGTTATTTTATAAAAACTAATGTGGCGCAATATGATTATCTGATTGAAAATATATAGTAAATTATATGGTTCATGTAATGTTTTTGTTTAACCAATCATATCATGTTACATTATTTTATACAATATTATTTGTATAAAAGTATTTGTGGCCTTATCACTACTCTTGCTTTATTATTATTACAATTATAATTGTTATTATTATTTTGTAAATTTTAGTTCAGCCCTCCCACTACTACGAAAATGTAAAACAATGACTATATGTTATGATGGTTCTTTTTAAAAACTGTCATTAAAAGCATTTGATTACTTATTATATCTAATACTTTTAATGGTCATAATATCTAATACTTGTAATGATGGTTTTATTATATAATAGTCTTTAAATGTTAAGCTCAAATATCATTTTAATTTTAATGATGTTTTTTTATTAAAAAATCAAATCATCATTAAAAGTACAAGATAATAATGATTGCTTTTAGATATAACGGCATTGTCTGTCTATTAAAATTTGGTCTTGATATTAAGGATGGTTTTTTATTAAAACTGTCATTAAAAGTGCAGATAATAATGACTGTTTTTAGTGATAACGGTCATCATATGTCTACTAAAATTTGTTCTTAATATTAATGAGGGTTTTTTATTAAAACTGTCATTAAAAGTACACATAATAATGACTGTTTTTAGACATGAAGGCTTATTGTTAAAGTTATTAGTGACTGTTTTTAGATAAAACCATCATTATATGTTCAAAATGTATTTAGTCTCAAAATGGTTGAGTTTTGAGAGTTTAGCATTTATAAACTCAAAATTTTCACCAGGTGTTTACAAACTCATCACTCTCAACTCTTCGAACTCATTGACCAGAAACCCCTGGGCCAAGTTTATTGCCATTCTCACCTTCACCACGCCTTTATCACTAGTCCTAGCCCTTGTCAACGTCTTTTTTACTAGCCCTAGCCGCTATTGTTTAAAACGATCGAAACCCTAGCTACTATTATTTTGGAGTTTTCATTTGAATTTTAGCCACTATTGTTGTTGCGCCGGAGTTTCAATTTCCGTAGCTTTTGTTGCTACCCTTAGTCAGAATAATGGCGTAGTTGCCTGAAAAACCATAGCTCTGTTGCTGTTGTTTCTACACTGGGTAAATCTTCATAGATTTCGGGTAATATTTTTTGTTATGTTGGTGTGTTTTGATTTGGGTATTCTAGAGCTTGTGAATTTGCAAGGGGTTTTGATGAAATTCATTTTAGAAATGAGGGCTGTGAAAGAGTGGTGTAGGATCATTATTTTCATGTCTAAATGGTCTAAACATGGTATTTATTTATAGATATGTTTGTGCCCCTCCATTTATGATGTCATCTTTTTCTTGATACCAATTCGATTACGGCCATTGGATCAAGATTTGATTTTAATCAATGGTTCTAATTGAACCATCACCATTTCAAATGAAATGCCACTATAAATGGATATATCCTTAATTGAAAAGATACATTTTCTATAAGGCACAATTAATTCGATATGTCTTTACACTGAGATACCATTTATAGTGAAAACATACCTCTTCTGTAAGGGACAATTAATTGAACATGTTTACACTAAGACACCATTTGTTTTGAAAAATAATTCAATAATCCCCCACCATTTTCAAAATAAATGCATTGTGAAAAATTATCTTGCACAGGCTTGCAAAACTTATGCATAAATGAAGGTGTCTTTTGCACTCAAATCTTCACTTATTGACAAACATCAAAGTTAATTAAGGTGGCATGGTAAATAAGCTTTGAACCAATGACCTTATTCGACTACCCAGATATATCTCACAAAAAAGTTTTCAAATTTTTAAGTATTTTTTAGCCGACACGTGGATTGGGCCTATGTGTATATCTTGTGTTCATGATCGCTTTAGTAACCAGCTAAGTTGCATAGGAAGCGGCATCACCTCTTACACTCTCTTGGGTAAACTTATTTAGAATATCTCTGTAACTAAAACATTTGTAAGTCTATTAAAAGCTAAATAGCTTATCCTTTCCCATATGTTACAGGTATCAAGCATTCACCTTTGGGACGCATCTTAAAATATTATAGTGCTTGCTATCACAATATATGATGTACTTTGCTCATTGGAATTTAAATACAAAACTTCTCTTCTGTGCACCCATTTAAAATAACGAAGAAAAAGCTTAAGTAATAAATAATTTATTATTTATGTTCACAAGTTCCTACTATTATTTTCTGGCATATGATGAGATTGTATATTATTCTGTCAAATTTAATGAGTTAATTTTCAATACCTATAAACACATTTCTCTCTTTAGAAGTTCTCTAAATCCCCATGTCCTATATTATTTTTGTTTTTTTTTTCATATTTATTGTTTCATCAATGTATCAATCGAACTTTTCTGTTTTAGGCATTCTAGAATAAAAATTTGTACCCTTAAAAAAAAAAATTGTATGAGGCAGAAATCTCTCCACGACAAAGATATCATCATTTTTGTTTCTAGATGGAGGTTCTTTCTTTTGCTGAAGTTAATTTCTCCACTCCTCATTATATTAGAAAATACCATTTCCTGTGTATAAAAGTGAATTATTTTGATAAAATTCCTGATATTGAGTTCTTATTTCTCAAAGTCCACTCTTTTCTAATGTAAACTCAGGTAGATTATTAGGGCTAGTTTTTCATATAGGCATTTTCTTTATTTTCATACTGGACAAGGTTATTAACGGAATTGATGGTGGTGTTATAAGAGGAAAAGTCAGTTTTGAAATTATTCAATGGGGTATAATTAGAACAGCGGTTTTCTGGGAATTATTGAGGGCGTAAATAGCACCGCTCGTATCTACTTTGTCTTCATCAAATTCCATTAGCTCAAGTGGAGACAAAGCAATACAAATGGTGAATTTAGAAGGTACTACTGTAGAAACTGAATTTGTGCTTGCAACAGAGGAGAAGCAGGGGCTCTCTTTCCATTTTCCTGGTTTTGTGTTTGGTGATTTCAAAACTTTATATCTGTATTTATAAAAAAAGAAGAGAAGTTATTCAAAACTTTTTTTTTTTAATTTTATATTGACCTTTATTTATATAAAAAAAAAGAATTAATATCCTCATGCTTAAAAAAAAATTTATTTTTTTTATACAAATGCTGTCTCAACTCAAAAATTGCTCAGCACCACAGTTACCCATCCCTCTCTTCACCAAGGCACACAGATTACAGGACAATGTAGTGATGCCAACCAAGAATGCTTAGGGTAAAGACAGGAAGATTAAATAGAATACTGTAAAAATCTATTCAGTAAACCCACCAGATTGCCAGGAAAGTGGTACTTTCAGGCCAAAAGTCCTACTCCAGTTTTAGAACAGAGCTCCTCTGTTTTCATTCCCCTATTTTTCTATTTGGTGATTGCAAAAATTTATATCTAAATAATTTAAAATAAAATTTATGTTACAATCAAGCAACATCCGAGGTCCCCCCATGCTATTATCTAGAACAATATGCTTATTTCGCCGAAATGGGCTAAATTTATATGGGTTCAAGCTTGCAAAATCCATATTTATGTGTAATTATATGGTAATTAAATACTGAATTTTAACTTGTACAATTATTCAATTATTTGGATTTCGAATCTGTGTTAATTGAAGATCTTAAACTAAATACTGTCAGACAATCAAGTAAACACATAAAGAGATTCAAAACTTGACGTCCATTTTCTATAATTGTATGGTAAACATGACTTTTACATAATTTTGTTCATGAAATTAGTTGAGGCACCATATGTATATCAAATAATAGTGGGTAAAATCATCTTATATTTCAAACTGTAGAAGCAAGTATTCATCAAACACTTTATAATTGTCAGTCGATGTTTATGTGAACATGGCCGAAAATGGTTACTAATAGTCCCTAGTATTAACAATTTAACATATCCATAATCCATTAATGAGATAATTTATTTTATAATAATCAAATTGAAGATTTATTGATGCAAGTTTTTGCAATGACGAGCTTTCATGTTTCTGTCAAACATGAAATAATCTGTAAATAATGGTCATATTTGCTGATAGACAAATGAAATAACAAAAAAGCAGCGTGGTTGGGCTTTCTCCAGGAATCGGCATAACACAAACAAAGTGGGGTTTCTTGGTCTTCTTATAGACGCTAATTAAATTATTAAGTATAATATGGAATACAAGCATATACGTATCAATCATTCCCCTGTTTCTCGGTTTGTTGATTGCAAATAACATTCTTTGCATCTTCTCTTTATTTATTTATTTTTTCAACTATTAACTAATTCATTCTTGTTCTTCTTAGAGCGTTTAGTAAATTATATGATCATTCGATCAAATCCCTGATGTTAACATACGCATAATCTATTAATGAAGTTATAATAATCAAATTCAAGATTTGTTTATGCAATTTTGTATACGTTGTTGACTCCGAAATCTAATCAAGTCGGTTAGCGGCTTGATACTAGACACTGGCGTCACTATTAAATTTGTTTGGTGGGAAGCAGCTTGTTAATCTCTAAGAACATCCAGCAACAATGAGTAGATAATCGATGAGCCAATAATCCATGAATAGATAATCCATGAGCAAATAATTCGTGAGCTGAGGATCTGTAACCACTTGAAATCACAAAGGACATCAGGGACACCGGATGTTTTTTCCGGCGAAAATCCTTCGACGCTCAAGTCAAGAACCAGGTCTCTTGGAAAAACTTGTGCCACAATTATGGCGGCTTAAGTATCACTGCTTCTTTTTAATGATAAAGCTCTTTAAAAGAAATCTAAAGAAAAACTAAGAAAACTTTTTAGAGAGAAAAAACAAAAGAAAAAACGAAATTCCTTCATAGAGAGAGAAAGAGATCCCATGAATTACCAGTCTGAGAGAGAGAGAGAGAGAGAGAGAGAGAGAGAGAGCCTCCCCTTTGGTGTGATTTTTTGAAGGTTTTTATAAACATCTAAAACCAACGTCCTTAAATCATAGCAATAACCATTAATGGATCAAACTCATGCCCTGACATTTCGAATGAGTGGTTCATTTTGACTGAGTCTTACTTTTTGGTGACCACCTAGCCGAGATGATCTACTCGAGGTTACCAAGTAATCTCCTGATCGAGGTGATGTGCTCAGGGTCACCAAATAATCTTCTAGTTGAGGTAATGTGCTCAAGGTGACCACATAATCTCCTGGTTGAGATGATATGCTCAAGGCCACCAAATATCTCCTGGGATCCTATCAATTATTTGCTCACCTTTTACTTTGTGGAGGGCACGAGTCACCTCATAATATCTGAGCAAATATCTTATCGTGGCCACCCTATTTCATTCCCTAAACATATATGATGACGAGTTTTCATTTTTCTGTTAAATATAAGAACAATTCATAAATAATGTCCATGTGAAATTAGCAATAACGAAGTATCATTTTGGGACAGAACAAATGAAATGACAAAGAAACATAAATTAAGTCATAAATGATCCTACTTTGATGATTGCACTTTAGTTTCTTTCTAAAATGTCATTCTTCGTTCAAGCTTTTGGTTTATCTTCTATCAGGCATCTTACATAGCTTTTCCCTACCAATAGCTCTGTAAATCAATATTCTTTTCAATTTTACAGGATACAAATAATGTATATGCCAAAATTATTCAAGCACAACGGGTATTTAATCGTTGAAAGCATCAACTTAATTATTTCATTAGAATATATGAAACGTAGAGCCATATACTAGTGCTTTCTTCAACTTAATTGGGTTGAACAAAATTTTTTAATGCATTTTACGTGATCCATTTCTTGTATCTCACTGCATGCTTTATCTTCGTCTTTTGGTCTTGATTCTGAACTTCAAAATTAAATCTTAGAAATGGGGTATAAGAGGGGTGCACGATTGAGTTTTCTGCTTTTGCAATTCATTGTTATTACTCTCATCAGCCTTTTACTCACACATTCTTCCGCAGTTAACAGTGATCTTTTAATCATTAAAATTGTTCTTGATAATTTCTTTCAATACCAGTTCTTACTTAATTCTCAAGGCGAATTTTCAAGGCGAATAGAGAAGCTCATCAACTGTTTGATCCTAGATAACTAAAGAGGTACAAATGTCGTAAATCCTCTAACAATTTCTTTTAATAGCAGTTCTTATTAAATTTCCATCTACTTTCCAAGAAAATTTTCCCTGGTTTGTTTTAATCTTGTCATTTATTTCGCTTGAGTTTTAAGTTAATGTTCAGTGTTAAAGTTTGTGTTCCTATTATTAGCTTTAGTTAATTTGCATCCATCTTCCCAAAAAAAAAAAAAGATTTAAAAAAAAATGGGTTTGTTTCATTTTTTTTTTTCAGACCCTTGAAACCTTTCTGTTAATAGCAAAAACTCTAATCCTCGAGCAAGAGGGGAAAAAAAGGAAAAAAGAATAAAGAGTTCTCTGTTTAAATATCTGTTGTCTCAAGATCAATGTTGTTTTTCACCTTTTTTTTTAATTTGTTTGTTATGTTATTAGATTTGCTTTTTATCTAATTTTACTTGAGGATTGAAGATGAGTGAGAAATACCCTTCTTTATGAAGTAACGTACAAATTTTAGAATGGGTTAAGAGTATTACAGATTCAATTAATCAAAAAAAATTATATACATTCATCATTTGCAAAATTAAGTTTATCATCCTTTGCATTAGAAATTTTCTAGCATTCACGAGCATTATCAGCATGTCACAATATTTCAAGATGTTGTAGCGGCTTTGAAGGATGATAAGCTCAACATAATTGGGGTCTACGGGATGGGCGGCGTGGGTAAAACCACGCTAGTCAAGCAAGTTGTAATGAAAGTAATGGAAGATAAGTTGTTCGATGAGGTCGTTATGGCTGAGTAACACAGACCCTAGATTATCAAAAATTTCAAGACCAAATTGCTTTTGATTTAGGCGTGCAATTTTGCGTGAATGAGAATGAATTCCAAAGAGCCGAACGATTACGTGAAAGATTGAAGAAAGAGAAGCGGCTCCTCATTATATTGGATAATATTTGGACAAAACTTGAATTGGATAAAATTGGAATTCCTTCTGAGGATGTTGATGAGAAAGGTAGAAACGATGATCAGAGAAGATGCACGATAATATTGACATCTAGAAGTCTGGATTTATTGTGCAATGATATGAAATCTCAGAAGAATTTCTTAATTAAAGCTTTACCAAAGGAAGAAGCATTGCAATTGTTTGAAAAGATAGTGGGTGATTCTGCAAAAGCATCTGCTTTTCAACCATTAGCAGATGAGATTGTTGGAAAATGTAGAGGATTGCCGGTTGCAGTGAGTACAGTTGTAAATGCTCTGAAAAATAAGAGTCATGCCATTTGGAAGGATGCATTGAATCAGCTAAAAAGTTCCAGTCTAAGAGAAATTCATGGTACGGATGCAGATGCGTATTCTTCCATAAAATTAATATTGGAAAGAGACTCATATAAGTAGCTGTAAATTAAGCAGAAACACAACTCTTTCTTTCTTTGTGCGATTAAAATGGAATGTGTATCACAAATAAATAGGTAAAAAATAAACCATCACAATCTAAAGTAATAAACCGACCATGAAAGACAGATTTTTAAATGAAAAACCCAAAACGGGAAAAACCATGGGACCGTAGTCCGATATAATCATCGACTATATTAATGGGATTATAGGACAATTTTCTCTAGATAATATTAAAGGCTAACAATATCAAGAATCTCAATATTCTTAGCTTATAGTAACAGCCTAATATCTATTTCTCTAAGAAATAGGTATCTCTAATAATAGCAAATGAGAAAATAAAATAAAAATCAAAACTACTACGATCATAGAGGGCGATGCTAAGAACTTACCCTCTAAATTTGAAAAAAATCAGAGTTAACTTCGCCTTCCGATCGTCCAATCAATGATTAGAAATCCTGGGCTCTAAAACCAAAAATACCCACTATCTTTCTCTCTCTCTCATTCTTTTTTTCTTTTTCCCTTAATGTTAGTCACCACTTATTCTTCTCTCCTTCAAATTTACTTTAATTAACTACCCAAACTTATAAGACTTTGGTCTTGGGCCACCTAAAATGAGATGGACCCAACAAATCTTCCTCTCTAGATCATATAAGGGGCACCACCAAGCTCGTTTTCTGTATACAACTTTTTAGGTTCTCCTTGAGCAATGACTTTATTATCATATCTGATCTATTTTTCGTTGTGTGAATCTTTTTAATCTGCAACTATTTTTTCTCAATCACATCTCTTATCCAATGATATCTCATATCAATATGCTTGGATTTTGAATGATATGTTGAATTCTTTGCCAAGTGAATGATACTTTGACTGTTGCAGTATATAACATAGCTATCTTGTTTCACACTACTATTGTAAGAAATTCTTCATTCACAAAGTTTCTTTACAACTTTCAACGATTACAGTATATTCTGCTTCACTGGTAGACAAATTAACACACTGCTGGAGTCTGGAATGACATAAGACTATCCTTTGCAAGGGTGAGCAAATATCCTGATATAGATTTTTTAAAATCAACATCTCCTGCCATATCTGCATCCATGTACACTTGTAACGCAGGTTTGCACCACCAAAACATAAACATGTCTTGGAAGTGCCTCTGAGATATTTGAAAATCTATTTCACTGTTGTCTAGTGCTCTTTGCTCAGATTGGAGAAAAACCAACTAACTACACCAACTGCATGAGTAATATCTAGTCTTATGCAAACTATGGCATACATCAAATTACCAACTACTGAAGCATAAGGAACTCCTTTCATCTCTTGCTTCTCTTTCTCACTTATAGGACATTGCTCAGAACTAAGCTTGAAATGATCTGCAAGTGTAAAACAAATAGATTTTACCTTATCTATGTTAAATCTTTCAAGAGCCCTTTCAACATATGCTAAGAATATGTTAGACTACAACTTCTCAGATTTTTTATCGTGGGAAATCTCCATACTAAGAATCTATTTTGCCGGTCCCAAGTCTTTCATTGCAAAAGACTTGCTAAGCTCTTTCTTTAGATTATCAATCTCACTAGCATCTTAGCCAACAATTAATATGTTATCCATATAAAACAAAAGAATGATGAAATCATTATCACCAAACTTGTTCACAAAAACGTCACACATACTCTTACTGAAACCATAATTCTTGATACAAGAATCAAATTTCATGTACGACTATCGTGGTGTCTATTTCAACCCATACAAACTTTTCTTCAACTTGCATATAAGTTCTTCTTTGCCTTTGACATTGAACTTTTCAGGTTGCTTTATGTATATTTCCTCCTCTAAGTCACCATGCAAGAAAGCCGTCTTTACATTAAGCTGCTCAATTTCAAAATTCAAGCTAGTTGTTAATCCTAGAATAACTAAGATAGAAGACATCTTCACCACAAGTGAAAATATTTCTTCAAAATCAACATTTTTTTTTAATCGAAACCCTTCACAACCAATCCAGCCTTGTATTGCTGTTGTGAGTTATTTTCAATATTCAACTTGTAAATTCATTTGTTCTTTAGTGCCCTCTATCCCTTAGACTACTTCATTAAGTCATAAATGTAGTTCTCATTTAAAGATTTCATCTCCTCTTGCATGGCTTTAACCTACTCATTTTTATACTGATGAGACATAGCTTCTTCAAAACACTCTGGCTTCCCTTCACCTGTAAGCATCACATACTCATGTGGAGGATATCTAGTGGAAGGTCGCTATTCTTTAGTGGATCTTCTCAACTCGGGCTTAATTGATGGTGCTGATGGTTTTGGAGGTACTTGCTCAACTGATTCTGCTGGACCATCATTATTATCCTCTCCACCTCCCCCAAAATCTTCATGAGCTATAGGTGGAGAAATTGAAGTTGGACAATAAGAATCTCTAGAGATGACTAACGCTCGCTACTTTTCTCTTTGTCAGTGAATATTTGATCTTTAAGAAACACAACATCTCTACTTCTGATCAGTTTTCTTGCCACTGGATCTCATCATCTGTACCCAAATTCCTCATGTCCATAGCCTAAGAAAATGCATTCTTTCGCTTTATGATCAATATTCCAATAATAATAGGGCTCCTTTATTTTCATTCCCCTGTTTTTCTATTTGGTGATTGTCAAATTTTATGTTTAATATTTTTCTAATTTTACAATTAGGTTTATTTATTAAAAAGAGAGAGAGAGACTCAAAGAGAATTAAAAATGTTATTCTAAATTTTTGTTTGTGCGCTGTGTGGGTTTTAGTTTTTTAACATTTTTAAAGCTACCCATTTGTATTGAATAAATAAAATAATGCATAGGCTTGTGGACCACTTTTTCTGTTATAATAAACAGCAGAGGTCTTTTCCTGATGTTTTTCATTCCATAAGAATAAATTATAATTTTAACAGACCTACAAATTTTATAATATGGATTAAACTGTTACCAGTTGAATGGATCACAAGAAGTTATTTATACTGTAGTATCTATCATTAGTATTTCAATGATAACAGGGCTCCTCCGTTTTCTTTCCCTGCATTTTTGTTTGGTGATTGCCAAATTTTATATTTAAAATTTTTCTAATTTTACACTGAGATTTATTTTAAAAAAGAGAAAGAGAAAGAGAGACACAGAGAGAATTAAAAATATATATCTAAATTTTCACTTGTTCGTTGTGTGATTTTTTACCATTTTTAAGTTGGCCATTTGTTTTGAATAAATAATGTAATGAATTGACCACTTTTTTCTATTGTAATAAAACACCAGATGTCTTCTCCTGATGTTTTTCATCCCACAAGAATTGGTTATGTCATATGGGCCCAAATGGGGTAAATAAATTGGGATCAAGGATAAGTTCGTTTAAGTGTTGAAATTGCAAGAAGACCTCATGAAAAAATTGCCTAAAACCTCAAATATTTTTATTCTGCTATTACTTTCATGTTACATTAGTTTCTACACACAAACTTATACAAATTATTTATAATTCCATCAGTATTGGAAAAAAAAAAAAAACTGTAGCTATTGTGGTTATATCACATGAAAAAATTCCAATTAAAAATTTGACATCATAATTTAAGGGATAGTTATTGTTTTAATCATTAGAATTTATTATTTAAGTCCTTTATCTAGTTTATACTTGTATTCTTAAAAGCTATATAAAACACCAGTATCGCTACTTTTGTAGCCATTGGATTCGACATTCGCAACATAAATATTTATTGGCTACGATTTAAAATTCAAATAAATCTAACATGTAATATGTGAAATACAAATAATTAAATAGATTTTGATTATTTAATATTAAAATATATTCAGAATAACATCTTAAGGATAGGTGACAGTCAAATAGTTTTTCAAAAATTAATAGTTTTTCAAAAATCAAACCCAAATTCGATGCATTATTAATAAGTTTTGTTATCTATTATTTTACTGTTATATCTTTCCAAAACAGTATCAACGTAAGACAGTTATATACGAAATAAATAAAATAAATATATAAAGAACTGATGAAATAAAATTAGATCTAACACTAGTTTCACTGGTGTGAACTTTTGACAATCCTCCCATATCCCAAAAAAGTTTCAATTGCAATGTCATTTCCGTTATTCATAGTGGCGGACAATGGAGGTTGCGGGATAGGACTAGAAGTTTTTGTGACCGATAGTCATTGGATCAAGATTCGATTTTAATCAATGGTTTAAATTGGTCCATCACCATTTCAAATGAAATAGCATAAAGAAAGGATGTATCCTTAAGTAAAAAAATACCTCTTCTATAAAGTACAATTAGTTGGACATGTCTTTACAATAAGACATCATTTATTTTGAAATTGGTCGAACAACCCCCAACATTTTTAAAATAAATGAATTTTATAAAGTTATCTTACACAGGTGTACAAAGTTTATTACTACAAAAATGTTAAACAATGACTGTTCTAAATGAACAAAGATGACAATTCTAAAATCATCTATCTTAGACGAGGTCATTAAAAGGGGGTCATTTTTAATAAAGGTTTATAAACCCTCATCTTTGATACTTTTTAATGATGGTTCTTAATAAAAACCCTCATTAAAAGGGGGTCTTTTATTAACATGATTGTTTTAGTAATAACCATCATTAATTAATTAAAAAATCAATATATTAAATAATTACGGCTTTTTTAAAAACGGCCATAAAAAGTAGCACATATACAATGACGGTTTAGAGTGAAAATGGTCATCTATAATGTTCATATGTAAATTTCTTCATCTAATTCTCCGTTTAGGAAAGCTATTTTCATATCAATTTGATGGATGTCAAAATGATGAATTAAAGTGAAAGCAATCAAGACTCTAATTTAGTAATTCTTACAACAAGCGCACATGTATAAAAATAATCAAGGCCTTCTCTTTTTATAAAGCCTTTTGCTACTACTCTTGCTTTAAACCTTTCATTGTTCCATCAACTTTCTTCTTCTTTTTATTTTTTGATCTATTTACAACTTATAGGATTAGAATCAGGTGGTAAATCAATTAATTCTAAGTCTTATTACCCAAAATAGAGTTTATTTTGTCATTAATGGCCTCTTTCTAGAAACGAACATCTTAAGACTTCATTGCTTCTTTATAGTTGAAAGGATCAGACTATATAATAGATGTGATGATGGTCTATTTAGATTGTGAGTCTCTTGTCCCTTCTACAAAATGGACTATAAATTCTGGTCTAAAGAATATTTTTAGTCTTAATTCTTTTGCTCCTTCTCAATTGATTTTGCTCATTATTAGCATCATGCTTATTTAGTTCATTAAATTTTTAGATTCAATACATTTTGGTATAGTGGAAAATCTATTTTCATAGAGTATGACATCTCTAGATTCTACTATAGAATTGATCTCAATAAAGCTATTAAGTTTTGTTACAAGAAGCTTATAAGCTTTACTAAGTTCAGCATATCCCAAAAATATGCATTCAATGCCTCTTTTTCGTAATTCTTTATCTTAGGTTCATGTAGTCTTACAATGGTTCAACAACCTCAAACTCTTAGATAAAAAAGATTTGACTTTCTTTTTTTTCCATAATTAATAATGGGTCACTTTTGATTTCTTATTAGGCACTCTATTCGAAACATGACATGCAGTCAAAAGTGTTGCACCTCAAAAACCTTTCCCGAGCTTGAAAAGCATAGCATTAACCATTTCAATTATTGTCTATTTTTCCTTTTAGCTATGTAATCTTGTTGTAGTGTATATAGTGCTAGTTTCAAGCACCCTGCCAAGAGATTCACAAAATTCAGGAAATTGATATTCACCTCCTTTATCACTTCTAGGGACACGAGTAGGTTAAAAGAAATAAGATTAGGACACTGACAAGTTAATTGATTTGACTTCCTCCTGAATAACAAGAACACAACAGGAATTAATTTTAACCATATCACTATGATTTTGAGTTTTTAAATGCCATCTGCATATTGCTCTTCTATGGTCAAAATTTACTCATTTCATTTGGATAAATCCATTTGTCGAATTAAACTTCGTGAACATAAGAAAAATTTACCAATGTCTTGAAAATTGAGTGGAGTTTGAGCCACTGTTGATCCGTTGGAAGCCTTGAAGTCCTTGCAATTGCCGGCTTCGTTCCAGCTTAATTAATTTAACTATAATAGTAAGTTCCCAAACCAAATACCATTTTATTTCTTTGTCTCTTTCAGTTCTTGGCTAATTTCTTTAATTTTAATTAACCATGTCTTCTTGCGTATATACATACATGCATATACAAACACACACACACACACACAGAGATAAATATTTCCAGTACACTTAATTATATCGCGCGAATTTTCATTTTGGTATGCATCTGTATGTGGGTGCGTATGGGATTCAGAAAATTCGAGCGTAATTTCTCGACGAATTTTATTTATTTTATGTGTAGTTCGTGCAGTGAGGTCTGGTGCACACTTGCGACATCCAACTCTGTTGTAGGGTGCATTGATTATTACTTTTAATAAAAATAAATAATTTTAAAAAATTAAATTTTTCTTAAGATAATATCAGTCATATATATGACACAATCTAAATTGAATTTCTCACAAAAAGATTCAAAATTCCTGCCAAAAAATTTAAAAAATTCGTGGGAAAACTAAATAAATTTGAATTTTCCACTAAGTTATGGTGCGATAGACCAGCGATGGATAAAATCTATCACAACAACCATGACAGGTATTGCTTCTATCATAAATGAGTGATTTTGCCATAGATGACATATAGACCAACTATCATCCACACCTTGAATGAGGGGTACTATCCATCATTTATTGTCTGATTTGTTGTAGTGAGCTATATCTGTCTACCAAATGTGCGTTATTGTTTTCTATTTCAAGATACAAGCTTCATAAATAAAACAATACCGGACGTGTACGTACTCAAATAAAAAAAAAAAAAAAAACTTAAAAGTACTATTGTCAATCTCTTTTTTTTTGATGAAAAACAGCACCGCACTAAAATGCTCAAAGATTGTCTTGTATTTGTCAAAATCTTGTAATAAAAAATGAGCACTACAATGTTGTATATGGGTTTTCATTATCCATATGTGTTATACATATGATATTTTGGGGAGTGATAATAACCTCATTACTCCACACTTTTTAACTTGATTTATTTCCAAGATTACCCTTATTCATCAATTTTTTTCTTTTTTTTTTTATAACAGCCCTTATTTAGCAATTTATTGCCAGCAACGACAACATACCTTCGTTTCTTTGTTGCATGGTAGAGTAAGCGTACAGAGCAAAATTGGTTTAGAAGTTTTCAATATGAGGAATTCAAATATTTGATAATCATTATCTATCGTCTCTTTTGCTATAGGATTAAAACACTCAATAGAAAAAAGAGTTAAAGATTTTGGCCATACAAAAAAAATTTGTGGAGGTAAATTAAAGAAAATGATTACAATGTACGATTTAATTACAAGGAGCATATAGAAAAAAATATTATAATAAAAAAGGGTAATAGACAACAAGCACCATTGCTGAATTGTTAGAAATATGAGCCAATAGTGCTTCTTAATTTGAACTCCAAAATTAGATGGAATAGTGAATTTAATCAACAAACATAAAATTTGTCAAGGCATTCATGATGCACTACTTTTAAGACCAATTCTCGCTCTCCTAAGTAAAATTTCTCAGTACAAAAGGGAAACAAATCAAAGTGGATTGAACTCTAGGATACAATGACAATGTTATGAGGTTAAACTCCTAGAATAACAATTTAGAACAACATTATTTTAAAAAAAAACTAAAATAAATATCAAAAATTATATTTTAGATTTTATGTGATATGGGCAAAGCCAGAAGGATAATACTTACTGGTGAAATGGAGATTACAAATATTAAAGTATTTTGGCTTACTTACCAGAACTCCTACACACCTAATCTCTTACTCACTAATCACTCAAGAGTTTATTAAAACTCTAAATTCTCTCACCCAACTCTCAACAAGAGATAATTAAAGCACATGATCTCGATGAGCACTATAATGCAACATCGATTATTGCTATAAATTGTATATGGTCAAATTGGATCAACTATGAATTCTTTAAATGATGCTCAGTTGAATAATGGCTTTTGGAAATGTAATTTTTATTTATTTACATTTAGTTGTTTCCAGGTACTAGTAAATTTGTGTTTTTTTTTTGCTGAATGAGGATCAAACTGCTGATATTTGCTGGACTTTGGTTTTTGGTACAAGTGTGTTTTGCTGCTCGTGATTACCTATATTAGGACATGTTGCAGAGAATTTGGGGTTGATATGTAGTTCGAATATAAATATTAAATATCAGTCTTTTGATATTTATTGGATTTTTAATTGTTATGTTTATTTTATATTTAAAATTTTATTTTTTAAAAAAATTAAAGAATTGTTAGAAGAAGAAGAAGAAGAAGAAGAATAAATTCAAAACAATAATAATATTTTAAATAATATTAATTGAAATTATACGATTTTCTTGCCAAAAATTTAAAAATATTTTGAAAATTCAACTAATTTTTTTTTTTTTTTACTGAGTTGTGGTGTGAGACTTAAGAACTATCATAAATTTCATGATAAGTTTTAAATCTATCGTAATTGAGTGACTGGTACATAGATGATAGATATATTCTCTATTATCCACCTCCTTGTATGGCAATTTTTTCTTATCTTCTATTGGCAGTTTTCTTGTGGTGTTATTTGACAAATAGCTTTATTCAATAGTGTTTTTGATGCTTAACCAAAAACCGAGCCGACCCCAACCCAGTTTGAAAAAAATTAGGTTCGGATAGGATTGGATTATTAACCCAATCCAATTGAATAACATTTTATCCAATTCGAGCGAATCGGATTAAACTCGATCTGATATAAAAATCCAATCGAATTGGTATTGGGAAAAAATTGAAAGTAAAAACCAATTAACAAATAAAACTTAATTACTAATTTGCATATGCATCACAACAATACATCACAAGCGACACAAAGAGCCGCAGGCACAAACAACGCAGACTGACACACACACGACAGTACATCATAGACGGCATGGCAGCATCGTGACTTTTTCTCCACACACACCAGTGAAACAACAGCGGCAGCAGCACCACACACACACACACACCGACACACGCACGGCCGCACCAAACAAATAGATCGAAGAGTCGGAGGCGGCACAGCAGTCAGTAGCATCGTGACTCTCTCTTCACACGCAAGAATCAAAAACAGCACGACGCAGTCATGAAGCAATTGTGTGAAGCCATCTGTAGCCTGTGATGTGCCGACGTGATCTACTGCAGCTCGACTGCCATCCATGTTTAATCCAAACCTGATCTAATCAGTACTCAGCCCGAATTATGGATCCGATTCAATCCAAACATGATCCGATCAGATCGAAAGTTGGAGTTAAGTTTGGGTGACCTTTTTTCAACCCAATTAACCCAAAATTCAATCGAGTTGATCCGATTCCGATCTGGACCCAATTTTGCCCACCCCTATCCCTAACCTCACTTTGATAGTTGTTTTGAAATGAATTTTTAGACTAGGCCTCAACTATAATGCATTGAAACAAGGCTAGGCAAATTTTCGATGCACTTATCGTAATCAATCTGTAGTGTATTTGGTAAAATAATATTTAATAAAAGAAAAAGAATATCTTTTGTGTTACGTCACGATACATGGTTTACTAGAAATATATCTAACAAAAATATTATTTATGAATACTTGTCTTTTGTAATACCAACATATTGATACAAGGATCAAGATGGTGCAAACCAAAATTTCGACTTTATAGAAGACAAAAATTCTATTCTCTCCTTCCACGTCAATGAACAATTCGCAGATTAAGTTAGTTAAAGCAAGAAACGAACCCTTGACATTGTCAATGCTCGTTATGTTTGAATGATTGGAAGGTTGGATTGAATCAAAAGTTTGGGGCTAGCATGTTTTTCATGTAATATATATAAGATTAAAATAGTGATATTGTAAATTTTACCTGTTCGCAATGTCAAATTTCCCATCTCTAATCCAACGGAAAAAGAAAAAAAATTTCTCATCTTAATATTGAACCCATAGGTCTTTCAAAACATAAGTTAAGTCCATGGAAGAGCGATGAAAGGGACGAAGTAGGCAGATGGTTAGCTTATTTGCCATTTTGGGAAAAAAATTTTGAAACTATAATGACTATTCAATTTGAATTACTCATCTACTTTTCTTATTTAATTTGACTTAGTCATTCATATGCCTCATAAGCTCTCACTTCCCTCAAATGGAGGACATTAGCATTTTGAACAACTAATTAAATTCTAACAATCTGTTCACAAAATCATTCCTTAAATATTAAAATCAACCATCCCGCCATCAAAACTTCATCCTAAAAAAGAAAAAAATAATTTTTTCTCCGATCCTAAAATCTCAAATTAGTTTGAAAATAATCCATGAACTACACATAAAAGCTTAGAGATTTCTCTTATAAATTATTAAAAAAGGTATAATCACGCATTTGGAATTAGGAATTTGTACGGTGAATAAAGATTATATGGGGTGTAATAAGTTTACTTAATTAAAATCAACCATCCTGCCGTAAAAACTTCACCCTAGAAAAAAAAATAATTTCTTCAATCTTAAAATCGCAAATTGGTTTGAAAATAATCCATGAACTACATGTAAGAGCTTAGAGATTTGTCTTATAAATTAGTAAAAAGTAAAATTTATTTGAAATGAGGATTTGTAAGATAAATAGATATTATATGGTGAATAACAAGTTTTTTAAAGAATGAAATTTATACGAAGTTTTACTTGTGTTTGTACATGATTATTTATGTAATTTTATGTAAACATGGGGTATTATGAGGACTTTGGCGCGGTGCCAATAGTACCACCAGCATTATTTTGGCCGACCAACACCCAAGCTGTCCAGCTGGCCCAAGCCTTTTAAAGTTTAATTTTTCATTTCCTCTCACCGCTTGCCAGTTTGAACCCTATTACTCATTGCAGGCTGGAGTAAGAAACCGGGTAATCACCTTCACAGCCGGTCCTCATACAAACTACATGGCCAATTCTCGGGCTGCATGGTGCAGATTATGCACCATAGTATACTTTATTAGAAAATTTGTTGTGGGCTACAGGATCTTGACACCTACGCTTAACCCACATCTACGTCTTTTTACTGAAAAGCTCGATCATTCTTCTTCCATTAACGTTATTTCTAATTGGATCGCCTTCTGAATTTCTAGTGATGCGAAAAAAGATTAAATCTGTTTTTTTTCTTTTATAATTGCTGTTGAGATGGAATGATTGATTGTTGCAGCGTAGCGATCTTTGAAAACAACTTGTCTTTTACGGGGAAATTAATGGTAGATTTGTAATTTACTAGTATACCGAATTTGTACATAATAGGGGTAATGGCATCAAAGCGATTGATTAATAAATACACATGTCCTCCAAATAAGTAATGAACTAATAAAAACGTGACACATGGCTAATGAATAATTACACAAGTCATAGATAACAAAAAACGTAGGAGCAAAAGAATCTCCCATCACAATCAGGGCATAAGTAGAAAGCTATACCATCGCGCATTGTCAACTTTTACAACCTACAATTTTGTTTAGATTTCCAATAATCAAAGATTTAGATTCCTCCTACTTGATTATAATGAATCGTCTTCTCAGTTCCTTCATAACAAGGGCTTCTCGGAAATCCCATTTCGCCTATGCCTAGGTTTTTGTTATTATCGATGACTGACTCACCTTCTTCTTCCAAGACATAATATGAATTTTTAATTTGCTGGTTTGAGGGTAACGTACTAATTACATAGGTTTGATGAAGATGACTGAAGAAATGCGCTTTGGAAAATAAAAAGTAAAACACATTTTATACAGTAAGATACTTCAAAAAAATGTGATAAATATGTGAAGATGAAATGATCACTCCGGTTAATGCACTCCTGATGTACATTATATTTACCACACGGCAAGAAGTTGACTGAGTACGAAGCTTGATCTTTAGCAGGCATCATAAAATCTGATAATGAAATGTGATTATAAAACTGCAGCTGAATACTCGTGACTGAGCACGAGGGCTGACCTTCAGCCGCCCTAAATTACCACGCGGTATGATATTGATCGCATAATCCAACTTCAGCCGAATACTTAATTGCCTTCTAGAAAGTGCTTGCATGATATTTATATATCAGCAGCCTCCAACTTACTCATCATCAATTTTCCAAATTCACAAAAAATGAGCCGGCAATTGGCAGGTAGTATTGGCGCTGCTAAGGTAAAGATCGACTCTCTAATTACGTCTCTTCACTTGAAAAGTTTACGTACATGTAACACGCTGATATATAAAATAATATTTGTTTAATTCTCACTTGTACAGAAGCAATTGGACGAAGATGAGCGGGATCAAGTGTACCAGAATGTGGGACTTGTAGTAGGCGTGACAGGAATTGTAGGCAACTGCCTAGCTGAGATTTTGCCTCGGTCAGATACCCCCGGTGGCCCATGGAAGGTATACGGAGTAGCCCGACGCCCCAGGCCTAACTGGAATGCCGATTATCCCGTTGAATACATCCAGTGCGATGTTTCTGATCAGGACGATACACAAGCCAAGCTTTCAAAACTCACAGACGTCACCCACATTTTCTACGTGACGTGGGCCAGCCTTCCCACTCAAGGTGAGAATTGCCAGATCAACGGCGCCATGTTTCGCAACGTGCTCCATTCTGTTATCCCAAAGGCGCCTAACCTCCGCCACATCTGTCTTCAAACGGGCGGCAAGCATTACGTGGGACCATTTGAGTGTATTGGCAAGATACCGTCTCACGATCCGCCTTTTACCGAGGATTTGCCAAGGTTAAACGTACCACTATTTTACTATACCCTAGAAGATATATTGTTTGAAGAAGTTGGCAAAAGAGGGGGCTTGACTTGGTCCGTGCACCGCCCTTACGGAATACTTGGGTTTTCACCTTATAGTTTGATGAATATTATAGGCACTCTCTGTGCCTACGCGGCAATTTGTAAATATGAAGGTCTTCCTTTACTATTTCATGGGACTAGAGATAATTGGGAAGGCTTCTCAGAATTTTCGGATGCGGAGTTGATTGCAGAGCAAGAAATTTGGGCGGCAGTGGATCCTAATGCAAGGAACGAAGCTTTTAATTGCAACAATGGAGATGTTTCCAAATGGAAGCATTTATGGAAAGTGCTGGCTGAGCAGTTTGAGATTGAGAATTATGGGTTCGAAGAACAAAAGGGTACTGAGAGGGTGCGATTGGAGGAAATTATGAAAGGTAAAGAAACTGTGTGGGAGGAGATTGTGAGAGAGAATCAGCTGCAACCAACGAAATTGAATGAGGTTGCTGTTTGGTCATATGCAGACGTGGTGCTGAATTTTGGTGCAGGTAATTTAGCTAGCATGAACAAGAGTAAGGAGCACGGGTTCTTGGGTTTCAGGAATACCAAGAATTCCTTCATTACTTGGATTAATAGGCTGAAAAGTTACAAGGTTGTGCCTTAATATTCGGATTTCACAGTATCAAAATAATTGTGATTTTATGCAATCATAAAGGTGGTAATTCTATAGTATGAAATAAGTTTCGATGTTCTAATATCATTTATGTTATGATTCAAGAGCATTAATATTTGCATATGTTAATTGGTGTCAACGGTCTTTAGAATATTTTAAAAAATAGTAAAATATTCATTACAATTGCCAATAGGCTCCATTCAGCAACAATTATAAAACAAATGCTGGTACCAAAATCCAATAAGCTCCATTTAACAGTTGCAAATAGGCTCCATTCAGCATTCAACATTTAATAACCAAATTGATTCTACCCAACATTGAATAACAAATTGGTTCTCTTCAACAACAATAACCAAATTCATCAACAAAAATTTCGATACCACAATAGTAGCAAAAACCACAACTAGTTTCCAAACTAGGAAAACGACAACGTGCTTGTCACAACAATAACCTGAATAGAAATAAAACAATACAGCGAAATGGATCATAATTTCGCTGCTTAGGGATAGGAAACGGCCGCCTTTTTTTTTTTTTTTTTGTCCTTTCTTTCAGTTCTTGAACAGCTATAGGGGTAGAGCAGAACTGAGTGCTATCGAACAAATGCCTCCATTTTTAATCATTAGTTTGAATTTTATTGCGGGCCATTGTTTACTTTATTGAACTCAAACATTAATTTTGGGCTATTTTTTAATCATTATTTTAATGTATTTACTGGCCATGGAGAAGGGTGAGAAAGACGAGTGAAACGGGAGCACCTGCTGCAATTTCTGTTGTCCTACTTTCTTCCTTGTGGCTATATAGCAGAACTCGTTTAGTATTGACTCTGTTTGACTAAATTTGGAATTTATATTTTATTAAAAAGGGAAAAGACCACCCACACCCCAAGGTTCACTTAAATGATCACATACACCCTTTTTGTTTCATAAATGATCCCCTTAATTTCATAAATGACTATTATACCCTTTGATTATAGCAACCTAAATAAATATAAGAATGAGATAAAAATAATAAATAAATAAATATCATATGGCACACATAAAATATTACAATAAGTATAATTAATAAAATAACGTATAAAATGAAAATTATTTTGATATTAAGTTATTATTAGTCTATTCCGATGGATTTTATTAACACTAAAATTTATTAATCCAAAAATTGACTTTGAGATTTATGCTAATATGGACATAATTAAAAAAGATATTGTAAATAAAATAATATAAATTTTATAAATTACTGTGAATATTAGGTATAATTATTTTAATATTATTAATATCTCAGGTAGATTTTATTATTTAAAAGAATATGACAAATTAATATTGTTAAAATAATTTTCTAATATACAAAATAATTTATAAATTTTATATTATTTTATACATTATATTATATTATTTTTACTTTAATTTTAATTTATGATAAAAGTTTATTTAAAGTCAACTACTGGGTTGTTGCAATCAAGGGTATAATAGTCAAAAATAGGTTTGTATCATTTGCAAAAGCAGCTACAATAAAAGAATAAAAGAGCGGCCCCTCACTGCCAAGACTCTAAGACAGAGTTGATGTTACAGAGAATGAAGTGATTGTCAACGAATATGTCCACATTCGACACTATGATATATTCACCGTCAATGAAGAAAATCCAAACATTATTAAGGTTAGTGAATTCATATAGCAGGAGAGTTTATTGTGGAAGTCGCTGAATTGCACCTGTGAAATTGGGACGTGAAAATTGTTTAAACTGCAGTAACGATAAGCTTAAAAGTAACTTTTGATCTTTTCTTAACTTTACAGTCTAAGATTAGAGAAATAGTGGAGAAGGCTTTTTTGGGATAGCACTACAGAATCCGTGAAACGAGATAACCGAGTTATTCAACTTGTGAGGGAACTGAGGAACGAAATTTGTGGCATGGCTCCCCAAAGTTGGAAAGAACAGATAACCGAAGCTATTGATTCCCAAATTCTTTCTCAGGAAGTAATCATTGCTGCTTGTACCGCTGCCACTTTCTCTTAAATTGCGATATTGAATCTGTTAAATTTCCTGTAGGTCCTGAGTTCGGGTAGCCTGGATATTGACTTCCTTGGAAGGATTCTAGAGTTTTCACTGATCACTTGGCAGAAACTTTCTACCCCTACCAATGATGACCAAATGAAGGCTAATCACTAGAAATTGTTGAAAAAAGTTAGCTGAGAAATGACAGACTATAGTTGAATTGAACTATTTATACACCAATGCTATGATCAAAGGCTTGTGCTTTGTTCTAGAGCAGATTCGAGTGAGTTTTGATTTCTCTTTTCCCCTGTTTTCTCTTCATTTTTTCCTGCATAGACTCCGTGTCCGAATAGATTGGCCTCGCATGAATTGCTCATTAATGGTTGGTCATGCACTCCTTCTGCATCCATTTTCAAATAATATAAGGTGGAGTGATTTCTTCCAGGCTCTTCAACAAGAGATAATCAGAGCACGTGATCTCGATAAGTGCTATAATCCAACAACGATCATTGCTATAAATTGTGTATGGTCAACTTGGCTCGATATGAATTCTTTAAATGATGCTCAGTTGAATAATGGCTTTTGGCATTGTCATTTTTATTTTTTTATGTTTAGTTGTTTCCAGGTACTAGTAAAATTTGTGTTTTTGTTTTTTGGTTGAATGAGGATCAGACTGCTGATATTGCTGGACTTTGGTTTTTGGTACAAGTGTGTTTAGCTGCTCGTGATTACCTATATTAGGACATGTTGCGGAGAATTTGGGTGATATGTAGTTCGAATATAAATATTAAATATCCGTCTTTTGATATTTATTGGATTTTTAATTGTTATGTTTACTTTAAGTTTAAAATTTTATTTTTAAAAAAAATTAAAGAACTGATAGAATAATAATAATAATAATAATAATAAATATAAATTCAAAACAATAGTAATATTTTAAATAATATTAACTGAAATTATACAATTTTCTTGCCAAAAATTCAAAAAATATTTTGAAAATTCAATTAAAATTAAGTTTTTTTACTGAGTTGTGGTGTGACAGACTTAAGAACTATCATAAATTTCTTGACGATTTTTAAATCTATCATAATTGAGTGACTGGTACATAGATGATAGGTACATTCTCTATTATCCACCTCCTTGTATGACAATTTTTTCCTGTCTTCTATTGGCAGTTTTCTTATGTTGTTATTTGACAAATAGCGTCATTCGATAGTGTTTTTGATGCATAACCAAAAACTGACCCAACCCCGACCCAATTTGGAAAAAATTAGGTTCGGATCGGATTGGATTATTATCCCAATCCAATCGAATGACATTTTATCCAATTCGAGCGAATCCGATTAAACTCGATCCGATCTGAAAATCCAACCGAATTGGTATTGGAAAAAAATTGAAAAAAGATTAACAAAAAAACTTAATTACTGATTGCATATGCATCACAACAATACAACATCTGTGACTCTCTCTTCCCTCACAGTTCACACACACAAGCGACACAAAGAGCCGCAACAACACACAACGCAGACCGAGACACGCACAACAGTACGCCGTAGACGGCATGGCTGCATCGTGACTTTTTCTCCACACACACCAGTGAAACAACAACGGCAGCGGCACCACACACACACACACACCACCGACACACCGACACACGCACGGCCGCACCAAACAAATAGATCGAAGAGTCGGAGGCGGCACAGCAGTCAGTAGCATCGTGACTCTCTCTTCACACGCAAGAATCAAAAACAGCACGACGCAGTCATGAAGCAATTGTGTGAAGCCATCTGTAGCCTGTGATGTGCCGACGTGATCTACTGCAGCTCGACTGCCGTCCATGTTTAATCCAAACCTGATCTAATCAGTACTCAGCCCGAATTATGGATCCGATTCAATCCAAACATGATCCGATCAGATCGAAAGTTGGAGTTAAGTTTGGGTGACCTTTTTTCAACCCAATTAACCCAAAATTCAATCGAGTTGATCCGATTCCGATCTGGACCCAATTTTGCCCACCCCTATCCCTAACCTCACTTTGATAGTTGTTTTGAAATGAATTTTTAGACTAGGCCTCAACTATAATGCATTGAAACAAGGCTAGGCAAATTTTCGATGCACTTATCGTAATCAATCTGTAGTGTATTTGGTAAAATAATATTTAATAAAAGAAAAAGAATATCTTTTGTGTTACGTCACGATACATGGTTTACTAGAAATATATCTAACAAAAATATTATTTATGAATACTTGTCTTTTGTAATACCAACATATTGATACAAGGCATCAAGATGGTGCAAACCAAAATTTCGACTTTATAGAAGACAAAAATTCTATTCTCTCCTTCCACGTCAATGAACAATTCGCAGATTAAGTTAGTTAAAGCAAGAAACGAACCCTTGACATTGTCAATGCTCGTTATGTTTGAATGATTGGAAGGTTGGATTGAATCAAAAGTTTGGGGCTAGCATGTTTTTCATGTAATATATATAAGATTAAAATAGTGATATTGTAAATTTTACCTGTTCGCAATGTCAAATTTCCCATCTCTAATCCAACGGAAAAAGAAAAAAAATTTCTCATCTTAATATTGAACCCATAGGTCTTTCAAAACATAAGTTAAGTCCATGGAAGAGCGATGAAAGGGACGAAGTAGGCAGATGGTTAGCTTATTTGCCATTTTGGGAAAAAAATTTTGAAACTATAATGACTATTCAATTTGAATTACTCATCTACTTTTCTTATTTAATTTGACTTAGTCATTCATATGCCTCATAAGCTCTCACTTCCCTCAAATGGAGGACATTAGCATTTTGAACAACTAATTAAATTCTAACAATCTGTTCACAAAATCATTCCTTAAATATTAAAATCAACCATCCCGCCATCAAAACTTCATCCTAAAAAAGAAAAAAATAATTTTTTCTCCGATCCTAAAATCTCAAATTAGTTTGAAAATAATCCATGAACTACACATAAAAGCTTAGAGATTTCTCTTATAAATTATTAAAAAAGGTATAATCACGCATTTGGAATTAGGAATTTGTACGGTGAATAAAGATTATATGGGGTGTAATAAGTTTACTTAATTAAAATCAACCATCCTGCCGTAAAAACTTCACCCTAGAAAAAAAAATAATTTCTTCAATCTTAAAATCGCAAATTGGTTTGAAAATAATCCATGAACTACATGTAAGAGCTTAGAGATTTGTCTTATAAATTAGTAAAAAGTAAAATTTATTTGAAATGAGGATTTGTAAGATAAATAGATATTATATGGTGAATAACAAGTTTTTTAAAGAATGAAATTTATACGAAGTTTTACTTGTGTTTGTACATGATTATTTATGTAATTTTATGTAAACATGGGGTATTATGAGGACTTTGGCGCGGTGCCAATAGTACCACCAGCATTATTTTGGCCGACCAACACCCAAGCTGTCCAGCTGGCCCAAGCCTTTTAAAGTTTAATTTTTCATTTCCTCTCACCGCTTGCCAGTTTGAACCCTATTACTCATTGCAGGCTGGAGTAAGAAACCGGGTAATCACCTTCACAGCCGGTCCTCATACAAACTACATGGCCAATTCTCGGGCTGCATGGTGCAGATTATGCACCATAGTATACTTTATTAGAAAATTTGTTGTGGGCTACAGGATCTTGACACCTACGCTTAACCCACATCTACGTCTTTTTACTGAAAAGCTCGATCATTCTTCTTCCATTAACGTTATTTCTAATTGGATCGCCTTCTGAATTTCTAGTGATGCGAAAAAAGATTAAATCTGTTTTTTTTCTTTTATAATTGCTGTTGAGATGGAATGATTGATTGTTGCAGCGTAGCGATCTTTGAAAACAACTTGTCTTTTACGGGGAAATTAATGGTAGATTTGTAATTTACTAGTATACCGAATTTGTACATAATAGGGGTAATGGCATCAAAGCGATTGATTAATAAATACACATGTCCTTACAAATAAGTAATAAACTAATAAAAACGTGACACATGGCTAATGAATAATTACACAAGTCATAGATAACAAAAAACGTAGGAGCAAAAGAATCTCCCATCACAATCAGGGCATAAGTAGAAAGCTATACCATCGCGCATTGTCAACTTTTACAACCTACAATTTTGTTTAGATTTCCAATAATCAAAGATTTAGATTCCTCCTACTTGATTATAATGAATCGTCTTCTCAGTTCCTTCATAACAAGGGCTTCTCGGAAATCCCATTTCGCCTATGCCTAGGTTTTTGTTATTATCGATGACTGACTCACCTTCTTCTTCCAAGACATAATATGAATTTTTAATTTGCTGGTTTGAGGGTAACGTACTAATTACATAGGTTTGATGAAGATGACTGAAGAAATGCGCTTTGGAAAATAAAAAGTAAAACACATTTTATACAGTAAGATACTTCAAAAAAATGTGATAAATATGTGAAGATGAAATGATCACTCCGGTTAATGCACTCCTGATGTACATTATATTTACCACACGGCAAGAAGTTGACTGAGTACGAAGCTTGATCTTTAGCAGGCATCATAAAATCTGATAATGAAATGTGATTATAAAACTGCAGCTGAATACTCGTGACTGAGCACGAGGGCTGACCTTCAGCCGCCCTAAATTACCACGCGGTATGATATTGATCGCATAATCCAACTTCAGCCGAATACTTAATTGCCTTCTAGAAAGTGCTTGCATGATATTTATATATCAGCAGCCTCCAACTTACTCATCATCAATTTTCCAAATTCACAAAAAATGAGCCGGCAATTGGCAGGTAGTATTGGCGCTGCTAAGGTAAAGATCGACTCTCTAATTACGTCTCTTCACTTGAAAAGTTTACGTACATGTAACACGCTGATATATAAAATAATATTTGTTTAATTCTCACTTGTACAGAAGCAATTGGACGAAGATGAGCGGGATCAAGTGTACCAGAATGTGGGACTTGTAGTAGGCGTGACAGGAATTGTAGGCAACTGCCTAGCTGAGATTTTGCCTCGGTCAGATACCCCCGGTGGCCCATGGAAGGTATACGGAGTAGCCCGACGCCCCAGGCCTAACTGGAATGCCGATTATCCCGTTGAATACATCCAGTGCGATGTTTCTGATCAGGACGATACACAAGCCAAGCTTTCAAAACTCACAGACGTCACCCACATTTTCTACGTGACGTGGGCCAGCCTTCCCACTCAAGGTGAGAATTGCCAGATCAACGGCGCCATGTTTCGCAACGTGCTCCATTCTGTTATCCCAAAGGCGCCTAACCTCCGCCACATCTGTCTTCAAACGGGCGGCAAGCATTACGTGGGACCATTTGAGTGTATTGGCAAGATACCGTCTCACGATCCGCCTTTTACCGAGGATTTGCCAAGGTTAAACGTACCACTATTTTACTATACCCTAGAAGATATATTGTTTGAAGAAGTTGGCAAAAGAGGGGGCTTGACTTGGTCCGTGCACCGCCCTTACGGAATACTTGGGTTTTCACCTTATAGTTTGATGAATATTATAGGCACTCTCTGTGCCTACGCGGCAATTTGTAAATATGAAGGTCTTCCTTTACTATTTCATGGGACTAGAGATAATTGGGAAGGCTTCTCAGAATTTTCGGATGCGGAGTTGATTGCAGAGCAAGAAATTTGGGCGGCAGTGGATCCTAATGCAAGGAACGAAGCTTTTAATTGCAACAATGGAGATGTTTCCAAATGGAAGCATTTATGGAAAGTGCTGGCTGAGCAGTTTGAGATTGAGAATTATGGGTTCGAAGAACAAAAGGGTACTGAGAGGGTGCGATTGGAGGAAATTATGAAAGGTAAAGAAACTGTGTGGGAGGAGATTGTGAGAGAGAATCAGCTGCAACCAACGAAATTGAATGAGGTTGCTGTTTGGTCATATGCAGACGTGGTGCTGAATTTTGGTGCAGGTAATTTAGCTAGCATGAACAAGAGTAAGGAGCACGGGTTCTTGGGTTTCAGGAATACCAAGAATTCCTTCATTACTTGGATTAATAGGCTGAAAAGTTACAAGGTTGTGCCTTAATATTCGGATTTCACAGTATCAAAATAATTGTGATTTTATGCAATCATAAAGGTGGTAATTCTATAGTATGAAATAAGTTTCGATGTTCTAATATCATTTATGTTATGATTCAAGAGCATTAATATTTGCATATGTTAATTGGTGTCAACGGTCTTTAGAATATTTTAAAAAATAGTAAAATATTCATTACAATTGCCAATAGGCTCCATTCAGCAACAATTATAAAACAAATGCTGGTACCAAAATCCAATAAGCTCCATTTAACAGTTGCAAATAGGCTCCATTCAGCATTCAACATTTAATAACCAAATTGATTCTACCCAACATTGAATAACAAATTGGTTCTCTTCAACAACAATAACCAAATTCATCAACAAAAATTTCGATACCACAATAGTAGCAAAAACCACAACTAGTTTCCAAACTAGGAAAACGACAACGTGCTTGTCACAACAATAACCTGAATAGAAATAAAACAATACAGCGAAATGGATCATAATTTCGCTGCTTAGGGATAGGAAACGGCCGCCTTTTTTTTTTTTTTTTTGTCCTTTCTTTCAGTTCTTGAACAGCTATAGGGGTAGAGCAGAACTGAGTGCTATCGAACAAATGCCTCCATTTTTAATCATTAGTTTGAATTTTATTGCGGGCCATTGTTTACTTTATTGAACTCAAACATTAATTTTGGGCTATTTTTTAATCATTATTTTAATGTATTTACTGGCCATGGAGAAGGGTGAGAAAGACGAGTGAAACGGGAGCACCTGCTGCAATTTCTGTTGTCCTACTTTCTTCCTTGTGGCTATATAGCAGAACTCGTTTAGTATTGACTCTGTTTGACTAAATTTGGAATTTATATTTTATTAAAAAGGGAAAAGACCACCCACACCCCAAGGTTCACTTAAATGATCACATACACCCTTTTTGTTTCATAAATGATCCCCTTAATTTCATAAATGACTATTATACCCTTTGATTATAGCAACCTAAATAAATATAAGAATGAGATAAAAATAATAAATAAATAAATATCATATGGCACACATAAAATATTACAATAAGTATAATTAATAAAATAACGTATAAAATGAAAATTATTTTGATATTAAGTTATTATTAGTCTATTCCGATGGATTTTATTAACACTAAAATTTATTAATCCAAAAATTGACTTTGAGATTTATGCTAATATGGACATAATTAAAAAAGATATTGTAAATAAAATAATATAAATTTTATAAATTACTGTGAATATTAGGTATAATTATTTTAATATTATTAATATCTCAGGTAGATTTTATTATTTAAAAGAATATGACAAATTAATATTGTTAAAATAATTTTCTAATATACAAAATAATTTATAAATTTTATATTATTTTATACATTATATTATATTATTTTTACTTTAATTTTAATTTATGATAAAAGTTTATTTAAAGTCAACTACTGGGTTGTTGCAATCAAGGGTATAATAGTCAAAAATAGGTTTGTATCATTTGCAAAAGCAGCTACAATAAAAGAATAAAAGAGCGGCCCCTCACTGCCAAGACTCTAAGACAGAGTTGATGTTACAGAGAATGAAGTGATTGTCAACGAATATGTCCACATTCGACACTATGATATATTCACCGTCAATGAAGAAAATCCAAACATTATTAAGGTTAGTGAATTCTTATAGCAGGAGAGTTTATTGTGGAAGTCGCTGAATTGCACCTGTGAAATTGGGACGTGAAAATTGTTTAAACTGCAGTAACGATAAGCTTAAAAGTAACTTTTGATCTTTTCTTAACTTTGCAGTCTAAGATTAGAGAAATAGTGGAGAAGGCTTTTTTGGGATAGCACTACAGAATCCGTGAAACGAGATAACCGAGTTATTCAACTTGTGAGGGAACTGAGGAACGAAATTTGTGGCATGGCTCCCCAAAGTTGGAAAGAACAGATAACCGAAGCTATTGATTCCCAAATTCTTTCTCAGGAAGTAATCATTGCTGCTTGTACCGCTGCCACTTTCTCTTAAATTACGATATTGAATCTGTTAAATTTCCTGTAGGTCCTGAGTTCGGGTAGCCTGGATATTGACTTCCTTGGAAGGATTCTAGAGTTTTCACTGATCACTTTGCAGAAACTTTCTACCCCTACCAATGATGACCAAATGAAGGCTAATCACTAGAAATTGTTGAAAAAAGTTAGCTGAGAAATGACAGACTATAGTTGAATTGAACTATTTACACACCAATGCTATGATCAAAGGCTTGTGCTTTGTTCTAGAGCAGATTCGAGTGAGTTTTGATTTCTCTTTTCCCCTGTTTTCTCTTCATTTTTTCCTGCATAGACTCCGTGTCCGAATAGATTGGCCTCGCATGAATTGCTCATTAATGGTTGGTCATGCACTCCTTCTGCATCCATTTTCAAATAATATAAGGTGGAGTGATTTCTTCCAGGCTCTTCAACAAGAGATAATCAGAGCACGTGATCTCGATAAGTGCTATAATCCAACAACGATCATTGCTATAAATTGTGTATGGTCAACTTGGCTCGATATGAATTCTTTAAATGATGCTCAGTTGAATAATGGCTTTTGGCATTGTCATTTTTATTTTTTTATGTTTAGTTGTTTCCAGGTACTAGTAAAATTTGTGTTTTTGTTTTTTGGTTGAATGAGGATCAGACTGCTGATATTGCTGGACTTTGGTTTTTGGTACAAGTGTGTTTAGCTGCTCGTGATTACCTATATTAGGACATGTTGCGGAGAATTTGGGTGATATGTAGTTCGAATATAAATATTAAATATCCGTCTTTTGATATTTATTGGATTTTTAATTGTTATGTTTACTTTAAGTTTAAAATTTTATTTTTAAAAAAAATTAAAGAACTGATAGAATAATAATAATAATAATAATAATAAATATAAATTCAAAACAATAGTAATATTTTAAATAATATTAACTGAAATTATACAATTTTCTTGCCAAAAATTCAAAAAATATTTTGAAAATTCAATTAAAATTAAGTTTTTTTACTGAGTTGTGGTGTGACAGACTTAAGAACTATCATAAATTTCTTGACGATTTTTAAATCTATCATAATTGAGTGACTGGTACATAGATGATAGGTACATTCTCTATTATCCACCTCCTTGTATGACAATTTTTTCCTGTCTTCTATTGGCAGTTTTCTTATGGTGTTATTTGACAAATAGCGTCATTCGATAGTGTTTTTGATGCATAACCAAAAACTGACCCGACCCCGACCCAATTTGGAAAAAATTAGGTTCGGATCGGATTGGATTATTATCCCAATCCAATCGAATGACATTTTATCCAATTCGAGCGAATCCGATTAAACTCGATCCGATCTGAAAATCCAACCGAATTGGTATTGGAAAAAAATTGAAAAAAGATTAACAAAAAAACTTAATTACTGATTGCATATGCATCACAACAATACAACATCTGTGACTCTCTCTTCCCTCACAGTTCACACACACAAGCGACACAAAGAGCCGCAACAACACACAACGCAGACCGAGACACGCACAACAGTACGTCGTAGACGGCATGGCTGCATCGTGACTTTTTCTCCACACACACCAGTGAAACAACAGCGGCAGCGGCACCACACACACACACACACACTGACACACGCACGGCCGCACCAAACAAATAGATCGAAGAGTCGGAGGCGGCACAGCAGTCAGTAGCATCGTGACTCTCTCTTCACACGCAAGAATCAAAAACAGCACGACGCAGTCATGAAGCAATTGTGTGAAGCCATCTGTAGCCTGTGATGTGCCGACGTGATCTACTGCAGCTCGACTGCCGTCCATGTTTAATCCAAACCTGATCTAATCAGTACTCAGCCCGAATTATGGATCCGATTCAATCCAAACATGATCCGATCAGATCGAAAGTTGGAGTTAAGTTTGGGTGACCTTTTTTCAACCCAATTAACCCAAAATTCAATCGAGTTGATCCGATTCCGATCTGGACCCAATTTTGCCCACCCCTATCCCTAACCTCACTTTGATAGTTGTTTTGAAATGAATTTTTAGACTAGGCCTCAACTATAATGCATTGAAACAAGGCTAGGCAAATTTTCGATGCACTTATCGTAATCAATCTGTAGTGTATTTGGTAAAATAATATTTAATAAAAGAAAAAGAATATCTTTTGTGTTACGTCACGATACATGGTTTACTAGAAATATATCTAACAAAAATATTATTTATGAATACTTGTCTTTTGTAATACCAACATATTGATACAAGCATCAAGATGGTGCAAACCAAAATTTCGACTTTATAGAAGACAAAAATTCTATTCTCTCCTTCCACGTCACTGAACAATTCGCAGATTAAGTTAGTTAAAGCAAGAAACGAACCCTTGACATTGTCAATGCTCGTTATGTTTGAATGATTGGAAGGTTGGATTGAATCAAAAGTTTGGGGCTAGCATGTTTTTCATGTAATATATATAAGATTAAAATAGTGATATTGTAAATTTTACCTGTTCGCAATGTCAAATTTCCCATCTCTAATCCAACGGAAAAAGAAAAAAAATTTCTCATCTTAATATTGAACCCATAGGTCTTTCAAAACATAAGTTAAGTCCATGGAAGAGCGATGAAAGGGACGAAGTAGGCAGATGGTTAGCTTATTTGCTATTTTGGGAAAAAAATTTTGAAACTATAATGACTATTCAATTTGAATTACTCATCTACTTTTCTTATTTAATTTGACTTAGTCATTCATATGCCTCATAAGCTCTCACTTCCCTCAAATGGAGGACATTAGCATTTTGAACAACTAATTAAATTCTAACAATCTGTTCACAAAATCATTCCTTAAATATTAAAATCAACCATCCCGCCATCAAAACTTCATCCTAAAAAAGAAAAAAATAATTTTTTCTCCGATCCTAAAATCTCAAATTAGTTTGAAAATAATCCATGAACTACACATAAAAGCTTAGAGATTTCTCTTATAAATTATTAAAAAAGGTATAATCACGCATTTGGAATTAGGAATTTGTACGGTGAATAAAGATTATATGGGGTGTAATAAGTTTACTTAATTAAAATCAACCATCCTGCCGTAAAAACTTCACCCTAGAAAAAAAAAATAATTTCTTCAATCTTAAAATCGCAAATTGGTTTGAAAATAATCCATGAACTACATGTAAGAGCTTAGAGATTTGTCTTATAAATTAGTAAAAAGTAAAATTTATTTGAAATGAGGATTTGTAAGATAAATAGATATTATATGGTGAATAACAAGTTTTTTAAAGAATGAAATTTATACGAAGTTTTACTTGTGTTTGTACATGATTATTTATGTAATTTTATGTAAACATGGGGTATTATGAGGACTTTGGCGCGGTGCAAATAGTACCACCAGCATTATTTTGGCCGACCAACACCCAAGCTGTGCAGCTGGCCCAAGCCTTTTAAAGTTTAATTTTTCATTTCCTCTCACCGCTTGCCAGTTTGAACCCTATTACTCATTGCAGGCTGGAGTAAGAAACCGGGTAATCACCTTCACAGCCGGTCCTCATACAAACTACATGGCCAATTCTCGGGCTGCATGGTGCAGATTATGCACCATAGTATACTTTATTAGAAAATTTGTTGTGGGCTACAGGATCTTGACACCTACGCTTAACCCACATCTACGTCTTTTTACTGAAAAGCTCGATCATTCTTCTTCCATTAACGTTATTTCTAATTGGATCGCCTTCTGAATTTCTAGTGATGCGAAAAAAGATTAAATCTGTTTTTTTTCTTTTATAATTGCTGTTGAGATGGAATGATTGATTGTTGCAGCGTAGCGATCTTTGAAAACAACTTGTCTTTTACGGGGAAATTAATGGTAGATTTGTAATTTACTAGTATACCGAATTTGTACATAATAGGGGTAATGGCATCAAAGCGATTGATTAATAAATACACATGTCTTACAAATAAGTGATAAACTAATAAAAACGCGACACATGGCTAATGAATAATTACACAAGTCATAGATAACAAAAAACGTAGGAGCAAAAGAATCTCCCATCACAATCAGGGCATAAGTAGAAAGCTATACCATCGCGCATTGTCAACTTTTACAACCTACAATTTTGTTTAGATTTCCAATAATCAAAGATTTAGATTCCTCCTACTTGATTATAATGAATCGTCTTCTCAGTTCCTTCATAACAAGGGCTTCTCGGAAATCCCATTTCGCCTATGCCTAGGTTTTTGTTATTATCGATGACTGACTCACCTTCTTCTTCCAAGACATAATATGAATTTTTAATTTGCTGGTTTGAGGGTAACGTACTAATTACATAGGTTTGATGAAGATGACTGAAGAAATGCGCTTTGGAAAATAAAAAGTAAAACACATTTTATACAGTAAGATACTTCAAAAAAATGTGATAAATATGTGAAGATGAAATGATCACTCCGGTTAATGCACTCCTGATGTACATTATATTTACCACACGGCAAGAAGTTGACTGAGTACGAAGCTTGATCTTTAGCAGGCATCATAAAATCTGATAATGAAATGTGATTATAAAACTGCAGCTGAATACTCGTGACTGAGCACGAGGGCTGACCTTCAGCCGCCCTAAATTACCACGCGGTATGATATTGATCGCATAATCCAACTTCAGCCGAATACTTAATTGCCTTCTAGAAAGTGCTTGCATGATATTTATATATCAGCAGCCTCCAACTTACTCATCATCAATTTTCCAAATTCACAAAAAATGAGCCGGCAATTGGCAGGTAGTATTGGCGCTGCTAAGGTAAAGATCAACTCTCTAATTACGTCTCTTCACTTGAAAAGTTTACGTACATGTAACACGCTGATATATAAAATAATATTTGTTTAATTCTCACTTGTACAGAAGCAATTGGACGAAGGTGAGCGAGATCAAGTGTACCAGAATGTGGGACTTGTAGTAGGCGTGACAGGAATTGTAGGCAACTGCCTAGCTGAGATTTTGCCT
This sequence comes from Murraya paniculata, assembly GCA_030449075.1. NCBI lineage: Eukaryota > Viridiplantae > Streptophyta > Magnoliopsida > Sapindales > Rutaceae > Murraya > Murraya paniculata. The sequence goes on along the minus strand of JAEVFN010000185.1, from coordinate 3,108 downwards.
CGGTCAGATACCCCCGGTGGCCCATGGAAGGTATACGGAGTAGCCCGACGCCCCAGGCCTAACTGGAATGCCGATTATCCCGTTGAATACATCCAGTGCGATGTTTCTGATCAGGACGATACACAAGCCAAGCTTTCAAAACTCACAGACGTCACCCACATTTTCTACGTGACGTGGGCCAGCCTTCCCACTCAAGGTGAGAATTGCCAGATCAACGGCGCCATGTTTCGCAACGTGCTCCATTCTGTTATCCCAAAGGCGCCTAACCTCCGCCACATCTGTCTTCAAACGGGCGGCAAGCATTACGTGGGACCATTTGAGTGTATTGGCAAGATACCGTCTCACGATCCGCCTTTTACCGAGGATTTGCCAAGGTTAAACGTACCACTATTTTACTATACCCTAGAAGATATATTGTTTGAAGAAGTTGGCAAAAGAGGGGGCTTGACTTGGTCCGTGCACCGCCCTTACGGAATACTTGGGTTTTCACCTTATAGTTTGATGAATATTATAGGCACTCTCTGTGCCTACGCGGCAATTTGTAAATATGAAGGTCTTCCTTTACTATTTCATGGGACTAGAGATAATTGGGAAGGCTTCTCAGAATTTTCGGATGCGGAGTTGATTGCAGAGCAAGAAATTTGGGCGGCAGTGGATCCTAATGCAAGGAACGAAGCTTTTAATTGCAACAATGGAGATGTTTCCAAATGGAAGCATTTATGGAAAGTGCTGGCTGAGCAGTTTGAGATTGAGAATTATGGGTTCGAAGAACAAAAGGGTACTGAGAGGGTGCGATTGGAGGAAATTATGAAAGGTAAAGAAACTGTGTGGGAGGAGATTGTGAGAGAGAATCAGCTGCAACCAACGAAATTGAATGAGGTTGCTGTTTGGTCATATGCAGACGTGGTGCTGAATTTTGGTGCAGGTAATTTAGCTAGCATGAACAAGAGTAAGGAGCACGGGTTCTTGGGTTTCAGGAATACCAAGAATTCCTTCATTACTTGGATTAATAGGCTGAAAAGTTACAAGGTTGTGCCTTAATATTCGGATTTCACAGTATCAAAATAATTGTGATTTTATGCAATCATAAAGGTGGTAATTCTATAGTATGAAATAAGTTTCGATGTTCTAATATCATTTATGTTATGATTCAAGAGCATTAATATTTGCATATGTTAATTGGTGTCAACGGTCTTTAGAATATTTTAAAAAATAGTAAAATATTCATTACAATTGCCAATAGGCTCCATTCAGCAACAATTATAAAACAAATGCTGGTACCAAAATCCAATAAGCTCCATTTAACAGTTGCAAATAGGCTCCATTCAGCATTCAACATTTAATAACCAAATTGATTCTACCCAACATTGAATAACAAATTGGTTCTCTTCAACAACAATAACCAAATTCATCAACAAAAATTTCGATACCACAATAGTAGCAAAAACCACAACTAGTTTCCAAACTAGGAAAACGACAACGTGCTTGTCACAACAATAACCTGAATAGAAATAAAACAATACAGCGAAATGGATCATAATTTCGCTGCTTAGGGATAGGAAACGGCCGCCTTTTTTTTTTTTTTTTTGTCCTTTCTTTCAGTTCTTGAACAGCTATAGGGGTAGAGCAGAACTGAGTGCTATCGAACAAATGCCTCCATTTTTAATCATTAGTTTGAATTTTATTGCGGGCCATTGTTTACTTTATTGAACTCAAACATTAATTTTGGGCTATTTTTTAATCATTATTTTAATGTATTTACTGGCCATGGAGAAGGGTGAGAAAGACGAGTGAACAGGGAGCACCTGCTGCAATTTCTGTTGTCCTACTTTCTTCCTTGTGGCTATATAGCAGAACTCGTTTAGTATTGACTCTGTTTGACTAAATTTGGAATTTATATTTTATTTAAAAAGGGAAAAGACCACCCACACCCCAAGGTTCACTTAAATGATCACATACACCCTTTTTGTTTCATAAATGATCCCCTTAATTTCATAAATGACTATTATACCCTTTGATTATAGCAACCTAAATAAATATAAGAATGAGATAAAAATAATAAATAAATAAATATCATATGGCACACATAAAATATTACAATAAGTATAATTAATAAAATAACGTATAAAATGAAAATTATTTTGATATTAAGTTATTATTAGTCTATTCCGATGGATTTTATTAACACTAAAATTTATTAATCCAAAAATTGACTTTGAGATTTATGCTAATATGGACATAATTAAAAAAGATATTGTAAATAAAATAATATAAATTTATAAATTACTGTGAATATTAGGTATAATTATTTTAATATTATTAATATCTCAGGTAGATTTTATTATTTAAAAGAATATGACAAATTAATATTGTTAAAATAATTTTCTAATATACAAAATAATTTATAAATTTATATTATTTTATACATTATATTATATTATTTTTACTTTAATTTTAATTTATGATAAAAGTTTATTTAAAGTCAACTACTGGGTTGTTGCAATCAAGGGTATAATAGTCAAAAATAGGTTTGTATCATTTGCAAAAGCAGCTACAATAAAAGAATAAAAGAGCGGCCCCTCACTGCCAAGACTCTAAGACAGAGTTGATGTTACAGAGAATGAAGTGATTGTCAACGAATATGTCCACATTCGACACTATGATATATTCACCGTCAATGAAGAAAATCCAAACATTATTAAGGTTAGTGAATTCTTATAGCAGGAGAGTTTATTGTGGAAGTCGCTGAATTGCACCTGTGAAATTGGGACGTGAAAATTGTTTAAACTGCAGTAACGATAAGCTTAAAAGTAACTTTTGATCTTTCTTAACTTTGCAGTCTAAGATTAGAGAAATAGTGGAGAAGGCTTTTTTGGGATAGCACTACAGAATCCGTGAAACGAGATAACCGAGTTATTCAACTTGTGAGGGAACTGAGGAACGAAATTTGTGGCATGGCTCCCCAAAGTTGGAAAGAACAGATAACCGAAGCTATTGATTCCCAAATTCTTTCTCAGGAAGTAATCATTGCTGCTTGTACCGCTGCCACTTTCTCTTAAATTACGATATTGAATCTGTTAAATTTCCTGTAGGTCCTGAGTTCGGGTA